>VWZE01007414.1:164529-258881 GCA_013396675.1 Eubucco bourcierii | reverse complement strand
TTTTTTTTTTTTTTTTTTTTTTTTTTTTTAATGGGAAAAATGAAAATAAAACCCCACAAAGTTCAGTAGTGGAGAAGATTAGAACACATAGGAAGGAAAAAGATAATTTTTCTTTTTCAAAGCATGAGGAATAATGTTAGGTTTTCTGACTACTGGAACCGATACCATTAATGAGTTTAGAAGGGCTTCAGTCTGGTATCTTAAAAATAATACAATGAAAGTTGGTGGGTTTGTTTTTTTTTTTTTTTTGGGGGGGGGGGGTGGGGGGGGGTGGTTGTGTTTGTTTGGTTTTTAGCTGAAGGCTTTTAAATTCTCAAGATTATGAAATAAATAACTGTATCAGTTTAGCAGTAAGACTGCTAAGGATGTTGTATACCCTGTTTGGTTAGATATTTCAAGTGAAACAGGGATTTGGATTTTGTTTCCTTCCCATTTATAGGTTATGGAAGCATGAGGACTAAACCAAAAATCAAAAAATAACTTCCATCCACCACAACCAACCAATGTGAAGTATAATTTCTCTGCAGTTGTCTAATTGTCGTCTGTTTTCAGTTTGGGGTTTATTACATTGTCCTTCTGTTTCTACACGTTTAGGCACTTAAATGAGATGTCCAACTAGAACAGGAAACAGTAGACCTGAGGAAAACAAACTGGAGTCATAGCTTAGCATTTCAGATTTAGTGACTTGTTGAATTTTTGTAAATGGTAATGTGAAACTTGCTCAAGTTCTAGACATGACTGAGATTGTTGTGCATAGCACTAGTTAGTTGTTATAACCTTTTATTGTTTAAATTACAGTTAAAGGTTTTAAATAAGCATCTTGATCCTATGACCTTAAAGGTTAACATTTCAGACACACAGTACTCTATACGCAGAAATACTTTTAAATGGTAAATGGTTCAAATACAGCTTGAGCTATAAAAAAGGGCACCAGACATCTGTATGAGTAATGATGGGAGAAAGGAGGATTTACCTTATGCATGTAATGCTCATTTCTTCTGTTTTGTAAGCCAAGAACACCACATATCAGATTATTAACAGTTCATACTGCATAACCCCTTTGAGCACTTCAAATGTTACAGGTTGGGTGTTACCTGAGGTGCCATTTCAGCAGTCAAACAATCCTCACAAGACCTAAGTACTGATTGCCTGTATTAGGACAGGCAGCCCTGTGTGCTGTAGTGAGAGTTCCTGAACTTTTTGACAAGAAAATACTATTTTTGTTACTGATATGACACATCTAGAATTAAACATACATTGCAAAGTGTACATTCAGTAATAATGGCTATCAATAGTTGCTGCTGATGTATTTAAAACTTTTAATTAAACTGTGCCTACTAAAGGTCTCTTTTTGGAGGAAAACTGGAAAATTAGGGCTTTGTAACTATTTTTGCTAGAAGACTCGTGCTTGCATGTGTCTCAGGGTCTTCAGTTTTCCTTGGAAGTGATTTTTAATATCCAAAGTCCAGAGGTCATGTAAAGCATTTTTTAGTTTCACTTCCAGTATTTATTGGCTTGGAAACATAGTAAATCCATTCTTTTAAAACTTTTTTTTTTTAATGGGGCCATGAGCATTGATATTTAGGTTTATGGCCATTGCACTTTTTTTTTTTTTTTTTTTTAAACACTTAGCTTTCAGTTTAACTTAATGAAAAAAAACTTTATGTAAATATTAAGTAATTGGCTTTAGGGTAATGGGAAAAAAAAAGACTGAATCAGAAAAAGCATTTATATAAAAACTAAATTTTAACAGAGTATGGTGGCAAACCTCATGGTCATTTTTATGCATATAAAATAATTGATGGGTCTGCTGCAAAATATGATAAAGGTGACTGCATTCTCACTGTATGGTTTCTCTGGGTATTCATACCATAGCATTCCAGAATATGATTTAAACAAGTAGTGAGGTAGCAACTGACTGCTTATTTATTTTGTACTGTTAAGGCATACAGCTTATAAAGATGCAGAAGTTGACAACTATGTACATTGAACATTGAGTTCTACAGCTGTTGCTTAGGAGCTGTTCCATGTGAGATGTTATCATTTTTGCCAGATCTGTAATGTATATAGCTGTACAGTCTTTCCTTAACATACTTTATAAAGTTGTGTTCTACTTTTCATTAATCAATACTTGATATTAGTTCTTAGAGCTTTCTATGGCAAAAATAAAAGACTCTAAATTCTAAAGATGGGTGTAGCATGTTTCTTTCTAATGACAGCTCATCTTCTACACTCTTAACATGTTGGATTGTTGATGGTTTATGGCTTCCTTTTCCAGGTCTTTGGGAATCACAGGGGAACCCTGTGGTGGGATAAGTATTTTTAATGGGGGCTTAGTTGTGGTGGTTTTTTGTTTTTTGGGTTTTTTTTTTGTGGGTTGGTTTGTGTTGGATTTGGTGTCATTTTCCCTCCCCCCCCCTCCCCTTTCTTTTTTTTATATTTTTTGGGTTGGGTTTTTTGGTTTTTTTTTCCATGAGGACTCTCAAAGAAAGAAAATTAGCTGGTAAAACTCCACTTCTCAGAATAGGCTGAGCTGCTGTGGAACTATCCAACTATTACTGTCATTGCAAATGAGCTAAAAATCAAGAATATATACAGTGACCAGTGCAATGTATTTCAGGTAACTCGTGGCTAGGGCTCCTCTTCTCAAGCAGGTTGCTAGCTAGATATGATTTGGAAGAGTTACATTGTTGGTGTTCTGTGGTTAACATGGAGAAAATCAGTTATCTTACACAGACTTTATACTACAGGTAAGGAATTTAGTAATTAACAATTTAGTAAGTAATGTTTTAGATGCCTTTGTTTCCTTCCACCTACTTATGGTACCATGAAAGAGCAACTGACAGAATTATGCCCAAAGTAATGCACCAAATATGAAAATAAGTAAAAGAAACATTGGCACTGCACTGGCTGGATTATTTGCTTCTGTGTTAAGCAAAACTTCAGCAGGAATGACACTGGAGTGACTGAAGTCAGGCCACCATGTTATGTGGGTAGAAGTGCAGAATTAGGAAGTGTGGGGGCATCCAGGGCTTTTAAAACCAACAGAAAAAAGTGTCTCTGGCTAATCATGGTAGAAACATCAGGGGGTTTTGGTTTGGTTTGTTTTTTAATGCACAATGCTATTATACTGGAATTCTTCAAGTTACATTCAAAAAGCCTGTAAAACAGGAAAGCTGCTAAAATGTCAAATGCAATTTATAAATGTTTAGAAAAGTCACACAGTTTTATTTAACTTTGGTAAGTAATAAAAGAGTACATGAGTCACAATCTTGACGTTCTCATAAGAAATGATGAGTACAGCACAGAATGTTGCATTTACACTGAATGTTTAGTTCTACTTAAGCAGAAGGAAACAGGTAATTCAACAGAAAATCTCACCAGTCACTTTGTAAATGTGGAAATGGACTTGCACTTTTATAGTGAATTTAAAGCAGCAATGCAACTTTTGCTTAAATATTCAACTGGGATAAAACCCAAACCAGTAACTTGGATATTTCCTAAGTTTAGTATTTGTCAACTCAAAGTCAATGACACAATGGTTTCCTAACTGTTTCTCTGTCAGTAAGTTATGTTCCCCTGTAGAATCATTACTGGAGGTGACTTGGAAACTAAACTTGTATTAAAGGTAGGGCATTGTTCAGACATTAAGGAAAGGTGTAACACTAAAAAGCTTCCAGGTGGAGCGCAGCTGGTACTTGAGGAATCCATTCCATTGTGATTCCCTGAGCAGCATAGCCTGCAACCTTAGGAACAGCACAGAGGGTGGAGCAGAGTGAAGACAGCACAGCCGAGATTTATGGTATCACTGCAGAGATGGGAACTGGATGGTACTATGGAACTGATAAGCTGTGTATCCACTACCCTGCACCAACACTCTCTCTTTTTTTTAATAAAATGCTGTACTTTCTGTGAACTTTGCCCATTACAATACCAAAACACACTTCCATCCCAAAGACTACTTGCCTCCAAGGTGTGACCATCCCTCACTGAGCTTGCACTCTGATTTTTTCCTAGTCTATACTTTTAAAAGTGAAGCAAGAGAGTTTTACACCAATCACAACAAAGATATGTACGACTAGCATCATTCAAGCTCCACCTGAAAGGTAAAAAAATAGTATAAAAAGGCTTAAGGGAGGGGAGACATTATGGAAGATACTATTGCAGACCACCTCCAACTTCTGAGATCAGTTGACGGGCTGAGCCTCCCCCACCCCATCCCAGGGACACCTTTGGATAAAATAGGGAATCTTGGTTACACTGAGTAATTCTTCAGGGAAACTTAGAAATCTCTACAGAATTGTTTCCTGACTTCGTGCATTTGTAGCTAGGCCGCATTATTCATATTTGTGATACTTGCACATGCTTTGCAGACAGTGCGCTCATCACCATCAGTCCACAAGAACCTGTGCTCCTGTTGCTTCAATAAACTGCACTGTTCATTAAGACAGCTGTAAAGGTTTCTCACTGAACATGACCAAGCCTCTCCAGTATGGCCATGGGAGTTCATGAAGGGCGGCTGGTCTGAAGGTGCAGTGCACTGTCGGTGTATATCTAATCTTGGTAGTTTAATACTCATAGTGCTGAATTTGACATCACTCAGATTCTAAGCCAAGCCAGCCCCAGCCCCTCTGATATCTGAGGGCAGGCTGAAGACAAAGGGGGTTATTTTCTGCCAAATTACTTTACCTTTCAATGCAACATCCCCTCGTGAGTTTCTTAGTCCTGTCCTGTAGCTTCTCTTAGTCCTTCCAGCCCTATTTAGTTGACAGGCACAAATGGTAGAGCATTCATCAGAAACGGGACGGAACTTCAATTTAAAAATATTTCCTGATACTAAATTAATGTGCCCTTCTAGTTTGTAAGGATCTTTTTCAGATGTACTGTCTATTTTGAAGTTGCCCATGATCCCTCTATCGAGATTTAACACAACAACATGTAATACAAAATAGATGATGGCCCAGTGTACAAATTGATTTCTACTGGGCAAATTCATAGGAGCTCCACTTCAACAATCTGTAATAAAACAAAATGTCACCAGAATATGTTCAGCATACACTACTGCTTTAAATCTCACGAGCTGTATTCCTTTTTCCATTCTTCTTTGTCACTGGAGAAAAATTACATTTGCTTCTGGATAAAGAGTGTCATCCTTTAGCTTATTAATATGCTGATCACTATTTGACAGTGGAAATGATACAGTTAACACACAGTCTAGCCTAAAGGCTTTGCAAATGCATAGGATTAAAAACAGCATTGTAAAAGTGTGGGTGTACTTTGAAAAGTGAGATCAGAGAGCAGTGTTTGTTTTCTTTGCTGACAATATTGGTATCTTTTTTTTTTTCCCCCCGATTAAAAGAAGAGAGATGCCATGGTTTAAAATTCAGCTGTTTGGTTTCTTCCCTGCCCCTTCCTCCAGCCCTGAATATGTATTCCACTTTAAGATTTTGAAAGCCAGACTGAGCTTTCCATCTGCACCAATTCAAAGTAAAGATAGACAAATGAGGATTACGGCCAACAATCTGGTGCCAAGGAAATCAAATCTCTTGGAAACAAGGAATAAAACGTCAGTACCTGAAATGAGCAGTTGAGAATGCTCAGGTTGAGCACCTCATATCTGAATGGTCATCTGAAATCACTTCCTGGAGTAGAACCACACTTTACAGGACAGTGTGTCACATAACAAAGCTGACCTTCTTTTGGTAGGCAGGATGCATGCAAAATCTGTTGTAATCTAGATCAACCAGCACAATCATCAGCTGAAGATTAAATGAAAGTCACAACGATAATTGCAAATTCCTATCAGTTTCATCCTATATTACAGGGTGTTGAATTTTATCCATGTGAGACTTACATCTTGGAGAACTAGCAGTGGATACTCCTTATGTACAGTCCATAATATAGATACAAACCCAGTGCTTATTCAAGGTGTTGATTCAGTCTATTAAAAAAGTTAACAGTACAAACTTAAAAAAGGAAAAATCCCAACCAAACAGAAGGGAAGGGGAGGGGTGGGGAAATGATTTCACTGCACTGTTTCAGAGACTTGTGGACAGCTTCTGATGCTCTTTATAGGAATACAAGATTTAGGCAGTGCAACCACCCAAACTGTTTGACTTCAGCGTTAGTTCCAATTTAAAGAGAGACAACTCCATTTCACTTTATACCTTAAGAAGTATCCTGAAGTAAACCCAGCTTGCCTATTAAAAGGTTGTCCCCTCAAAAAAATTGTATCTGCTAGACGTACACGAACATACCCTACGATGTTAACTTTTTTTCATTAGTGTTAAACTCCTGCTCCCTCTGACAGTAAAATACAAATACAAAATGTTCACAATTACTTCAATGGTAAGCATTTTTTTGTTCCTTTTTCTTATGGTGTATAAGGTGGTGGCTTTTCAAAAGGTGGAAAATACGGTGGCGAGTAACGAGGCGGCGCATTAGAGGACCACATATAGCTGGGAGATGGCGACATTGACGGAGGCTCATCGGAGAGGCCAGAAGGAGTAGAGGCTGGAAACACACTGGAATGCTGCAGGGAGACAGCAAGAAGGATTTAACGTAACCACTTCTTCAGGTAAAGGACCCTGGCAAAGTGTTACCAAGCAGTGCAAAACTAACATTTCAAGGCTCACTTCGGCAAACATATGTACACGTAAATAAGTATTCAAGTAACTTGTATGCAAAGTAAGCACAGCCTGTAAGTAACTGTTTTGCATAATGAGACTCCTTAGAAAAGAAGAAGGGATCAAAAAAAACCCCCAAATCTTTCTCATTGCTTTTGTGTACCTGCTGCACTTCACAGAGACTGTACAACTGCAAACTGATGGGTCACTGTCAAGTCTTGGGTTTTGCACATCAGCCAGTAGCAACAATCAGCTGGCTGCAAGTAACTTCTTTTTACGGTACTTTTTCTCTTCATCACAAATAAAAATACTCAGCAATTAATGATAACAAGATAATATACCCTTTCAATGAGTAAAAAGCTTTAAAAGGTGGAGAAACAAAGTTTGTGTATGTCTGATGATTAATTTCTATACTCCAAAATAATCTTATCAAAAATACCTTAGCTGTAAAACCTCAAGCCACACACTGCTGGCACTGTCAGAGCCCTATGCATAGACTTTGTTGTCTCCAGAAACAAGCCAGACAAGGACATACAATCAGTTGCAGTCACTCCTCTGGCCTCTTACTCCTGACAGTCATACTGTGCCCTGTGCTGCTGCTGGCCATTTGGTCACCTAACAAGCCTTTTGAGGAGCAAGCAGTGGCAACTGGGCTGCGGCCCCACTTCTGCCAGGCTGGAGCAAAGTGCCTTTCTGCTCTGGAGCTCAGCCACCACACATGCTTTCACCATCCTTTGGCTGCAGGCATGGATTGCAAATCCCAAATGTGTTTGCCCTGGAGGAGGGCAAACATCACTCCAGTCTTCAAAAAGGGTAAGAAGGAGGACCCAGGTAACTATAGACCAGTCAGCCACACCCCCATCCCCAGAAAGGTGTCCAAGTCTAATGTCCATGGTGCAGCCATTAGGAGCAGTCAACATGATTTTACCAAGGGGAAGTCACATTTGACCAACCTAATAGCCTTTTAAGAGCCATAACCTGGTGAACTGATGACGCTAGAGCAGTGGATGTGGTTTATCTTGATCTCAGTCAAGCTTTTGACACTGTCTCCCACAGCATCCTTTGGGCTAAACTGAGGCACTGTGGTCTGGATGATCAAGTAGTGAGGTGGACTGGGAACTGGTTGAAGGAAAGAAACCAGAGAGTTGTGGTCAATGGGATGGAGTCCAGTTGGAGGCCTGTAACTAGTGAAGTCCCACAGAGGTCAGTACAAGGACCAGACCTTTTCAATATACTCATCAATGACCTGGATGAGAGCACAGAGTGCAATGTCAGCAAGTTTGCTGATGACACCAAACTGGGTGGAGTGGCTGCCACACCAGAAGGCTGTGCTGCCATTCAGCCAGACTTGGACAGGCTGGAGGGTTGGGCAGAAAGAAGTTGAATGAAATTCAACAAGAGCAAGTGTAGAGCCTTGCACCTGGGAAAGAACAACCCCAGGGATCAGGACAGGCTGGGGACTGACCTGTTGGAAGGCAGTGAAGGGGAAAAGGATTTGGGGGTCCTAGTTGATGGGAGGTTGACCATGAGCCAGTAGTGTGCTCTGGTGGCCAGGAGAGGCAATGCCATTCTGGGGTATATTAAGAGGGGTGTGGCTGGTAGGTCAAGAGAGGTTCTCCTGCCCCTCTACTCTGCCCTGGTGAGGCCACATCTGGAGTACTGTGTCCACTTCTGGGCCCCCCCAGTTCAAGAGGGACATAGAACTGCTTGAGAGAGTCCAGCCCTGAGCCACAAAGATGATTAAGGGAATGGAATATCTCTCTTATGAGGAGAGCCTGAGTGAGCTGGGGCTCTGCTGCTTGGAGAAGAGGAGACTGAGAGGTGACCTCATCAATATTTATAAACATGTAAAAGGGGAGTGCCAGGAGGCTGGAGCCAGGCTCTACTAGGTGATGCCCAATGACAGGACAAGGGGCAATGGGTGGAATCTGAGGCACAAGAAGTTTCACGTAAACATGAGGAGGAATTTTTTCCCTGTGAGGGTGACAGAATACTGGAACAGGCTGCCCAATGGGGTCATAGAGTCTCCCTCTCTGGAGATATTAAAAACTCACATGGATGCATTCCTGTGTGATCTGGCATAGGAGATCCTGCTCTGGCAGGGGGGTTAGACTAGGTGATCTCTCGAGGCCCCTTCCAGCCCCTGACATTCTGTGATTCTGTGTCTGGCTTAAGGCCCTAGCAGAGGCAGAAGCCTGTGGAGGATGTGCATCACGCCGCAAGGGGCATGGGAGTGCAGGCTGAGGGACTGCGCAGGGGCAGCAAGACTGAGCTGTCCATAGTGGTGACCATTTACCTCGGTGAGTGGAGTGGCAATGGACTCTGCAGTGATAGCAGACTGCTTCCAAACAGCATCTTTCTCTGTGTCCTAGCTTACCGTGGGTCAGGAACGCAAGCCGACACAGCATGCTCTGGGAACAGGGTAATTTACAATCAGAAGGCATTTGTATTAAATGAAGGCACATGAAGCTCGCCTGAAAAACGGCTGAGGGAAGGAGTCTTGTGAATAAAAGACAGCTCTGTTTTGGCTAAAACTCATGAAGCAAGGCTAAAATAACAAACACTCAATTCAAAACAGACTTTGAAAGGTTTTAGAACATCCTCATGTTTCAGTGGGAAGAGGGCATTTTCCATTGCACTTGGCATACTCCTGACATCATCTGGCAGTTAGTGCCTTTACTACCAACAATCCTGAATCTGTTGCATCTGTCACTTTAATAAATTAAGCCATTTGATTGGTTTAACTTTCTGAACCTGTGTCAGTGCAAGTCCTTTTGGGGGCACTGGAAAAGAGAGGCAAACATTAATTTTCTCATATAGTTCCAGTAAGAGTCCTGGGACTCAGAAACAGACAGACATCAGGATCTTACCTGTAATGCAGACAGCACTAACACCCACCTGTGAAGGTCTGTTAAGCAGAACTGTAGGTTGTGAAAGCCCAGGCTGCTCACTGAGGATCTCACAGAAAGCCATACAAACTGCTCCCATGTCAAACAACACAGCAGCTCTTCCATCATACCCCAGTTCACCTAAAGCCCAGTGGGTGGGAGGCCCTGGACTGCAAAGACATTTGGAAGGGCACTGCTGCGGTGCCATGACACTGGCACTTGCTAGCAAATGGAGCCCTGGGTTTTGACTGTTACAAAGTGCCTGTGACTGGCTGCCTTAGTCACTGCCATGGTGCTGGAGTACAGCTGCCATGGCTACAAGCAAGCCTGGCTCACACCAACCATGGGCAGTAGCCTGGCTTTGGTAACAATGAGCAGATGGCACTAAATCCGCTTTCGACAGGGGGTGAAATGCAAAAAAAGGCTAGCGCTTCATTGCCATCTCTCGTCAGAGCCAAATGTGTCTTAGGGCCTGGGGAAGTCAAAATGCTGCAGGATTGAGGTTTTTTTGCCTGACTGCCCCAAACTGAGTACACAGAGTGAGGAGTAAGACAGCACCACTATTCCTTCTGGGACCCTTTCCTCCTGCCCAGTTCCCATCATAGCCATTGCAAAGGTCTGCTTAGTTTCTCACCATAACAAGCAAGGCATGGTGCTCATTAGCCATGGCACAGGCAGAGGCCACTGCAACACCCACCTGTGCTCACAACAGTGTAACAGAGAGGCTTCATCTGTTCATGTGAGTTGTAAGCATTAGCAGTGGACCAGCAGTAGTTCTAGCAGAAAAACAGGGCAAGTACACCCATGCTGAGCTCTCTGTTGGTACTGTGGCTTCAGTACTGACAAACCCTGAGACAATCTGAGGACTTTGCAGAAGAGCTTAGTTTGGTATGTGTTTGGGTTGGCATTTTTGTGAATGTAAAAAGTTAACACACCCCTAGTGACTGTGCTAGGTTGTAGATTAATCTCAAAAATAAGCCACGGATCTGAATAAATAAGTTCCAGAAATTCTTATGTAAATATTCATACACTTCTAGGAAGCCCTGAGGAATGTGCTGTCTAGTGGCATTAGTGGTAAAATCAGAAAGATTTGGACTCACATTACCACCAATGTGTGGCTTAGATGAGGGATATGGTGGCTATGAAGAGCACACCTCCTAGTTAGTGTCCAAGAGTACAAGTGCTTGTTAATAAAAATAACATCTCCAGCCCTCATGGTTGTGAATAAAAAAAGTATGATGTGTTAAGTTAATGTCACCAGTGTGGTAGCATCTACCTGACAGAAGAACTAAGGACAAAATGTTCTCATCTCCTTCAACAAGTGAAAGCTGATGCTGCCAGCATTTCCAGTAGCATAGCTCCACAACTCAGGTGAGGAAGGGATCCCTCACAGCAGAGGTGATGTTCACACAGATTGTTAGACCAACTGAAGTGTGTTGAAAAAAAGCCCACAACAGAACAGCCTTTCAGTCACTATGTATATTCAGAAGCTCAAACAGCTTGTTTCCAGAATCTCCTTTGTTTCTCTCACATGTACTTGCTGGCCTAATAAAAATTAACATCTGAACACCTCACTTTGCCTCTATCCACAGAACATCACAGGCATTGCAAGCAATGTCTAGTTCTAATGTAGCCTCTATCAGTGAACAACAGGAGAGGCAGGCAGAAGGTTCTGTAGCCTTCAAGGACAGCTTTTGGGGAGACACTGTCTTAGTATGAATGAGCACTGCCAAGGACCAATATCTAGTAGGAAAGATTTGGTGTTGTCTGCAGGAACAGGGAAATTAAACTGTGTGAATGACAGGAAGACAGGCCTCTAGAGTCCTGCAGACTGGATTTAACCTTGATACTACACAAGAAAACATCCTGTAATGTTCCCTACCTGAAAGTCGTATGCAGAGTAGGGAGGCAAGTGCGGAGTGCTGTGGTAATAGGTGTTGTAAGATGTCACTTGTGGCCTGGAGTAGTAGGACACTGAAGGGTGTGCATTTTCAACCGTACAGTTCAGTGTAGGCAGGGAAGGAGTCTGTTGAAACAAAAAGAAGAGAATCTCAGGGTAGTAACCAAGCCACAGAAAGCTGACAGCTGAATGAAAGCAGGAGCAATTTAAAGGACCACTGCGTGTCTTTGGAGATCAACTCTGCTGAACTGGCAATCTGGTTGCCTCTTAGGCAACAGGTAAGCCTGAAGGTCATTTCATTCCTCAGCCATCTATTCTTTTCTCTTAGATTCCAGAGAACAAGCTCGCTGTAGCCCAGTGCACACCAGTACTCACACAAAACAACTTTGCAGCAATAGTTGGTTTTGTGATTATTTTTAAAAGGTAATTTGACTGATTAGTTTTGTTTAATGCACAGAGAAAGTAGTACCATCTTACCATGTCTTTAAAGCCTCCAAGTATTGCTGCTGTAATGATCCCTAGAAATAGCCCCACTATGTTCAGAATCGTTGCAGACCAAAGCAAATGGTAAAGGTGGATGATGTCCTGGCAGCTGCTGACATCAATGTATTCATAGTAGCCTCCAGAAATCTCTACTCGACTGGATTAGAAAAAAAAACAACACTAATGATTAAAAAGTTCACCATACATCATAAAACTCAAGCACTTCTGCTAGACAGTAAAATGCATTGTGCAATTTAATGATAACCTAGTTCAAACTACTGAGGGAGTGGGGGTAAAGCTTGCTGGATCTCATGCTTGTGGCAATCGAGTTCTCCCTGTATGACAACAGCAGAAGGCAGTTTGATCCATTGCAAAACAAACAAGGCCTGCAAATACCCAAATAACCTTGAGACTCTATGTGCCTCATTTCTATCATCTGAAATCCCCACAGAGATCCTGGAGGCACCTGAAGGACAAACTGGTCTTGGAATTACCAGGGAAATCAGTCTGTGCCCAGAGGATCAACAGCTGCCTCTCAGAGCAGTGCTGGTTGCTCCTCACAGCCACAAGAGCAGCTGGGTGGGACTGGGATGGGCACAGGATAGCATAGCTGGCTTCCTGACACTACAGGGCTTGGCAACCAAGCACATTCAACTCTGCTGCTCTGCTCCAGCTGCCTGCTTTTTACAGCTCTAAAATGGCATGGGCTGGCAGGACCCCTGGGATGCTGGCAGGACCCCTGGGACCCTGGCAGAACAAGGTCCTTCTGCTCACATTAAAAAAAAGCTTAAAAAAGCTTTTCTACATACAGAAAAGAGATGGAGAAAACTTGGTCAAATTCACTGAGGTCACTATTTTGGAAAGGGAAGAGCAGCTCCTGCAACTGAAGGGATGGAGTCTTACAGCAGGATTCTTCAGTAATGACTTCTATTAGCTACTGCTTGATGGAACAGACTTGCCTTCAACATAGCCACTACCAGATGTAGTGGGTTACAGCAAATTCCCTCTTAAAAGAGCATGTACTGGGGAAAACACCACTAAGGTCTTAAGAATAATTTCTTTCTCAGCTCATAGATGGTGTTCCACTGCACAAGGGCTTTGAGGAAATGGGGAAGAATAGTCTCATCTTTCACATCAAGAAGCAGATCAAGGTTCAGCTCCCCAGCAGACACTGAATGGCCAGCAGGAATCTGCCTTCTTTCACAAGAGCCTCCTTCCCTCATTACTCAACTCTGGTTTCTTTTTTCTTTGTTTTCCTATCTTCTTGTAGTGGGCCAGTGCAGAAGGGACTGCAACAAGGCAGCAGGGTTTTCAAGCAGAGTGGAGGCAGAGCATATAGCACCGGCTGTAAAACCTGAACGTTAGCCTGCAGAGGCCCAGCATGACCTCTGCACGACCTGAGCACATACCGTGACTGCCTCGAACAATACAACCTGTATGCACTGTTTGCAGGATCTCGTTCCTAAGGAGACAAGTGAGAGTGTAAAGCTCTCAAGAGCCTTGAAGTACCACTGACAACGTTAGGTATTATACAAATAAGTACAGCATGCACTTATCAACAGGAAGGGGCTTGTCCCACACTGCCACAGCCAGGGTTCCCAGCACTAAGAGGGATGCAAGATTGCTGTCACTTTCCTGTAGTTTCCATCCTTTACATGAGCTAACCAGTCTTGAGTGCCCATGCTTTCCTTACTGAGATCCCAGAAGAACCAACACCTCCTCAGTGCAGAACACCTGTATGGTACTACGCAAGACCGAGATGGTAACAACTGATGCATCAGAGGGGGAAATTGGGTCAGAGGCAGGATTCTGAACCTGCTTGACTGGGGTTAAAAAAAAAACAAACAACAAATGAAAACAGATAACCCACAACAGAAACCTTACAAGTGTTTCTGTTCCAACTGCTTCTTTGTGTGTCGCTCTCTTTAGTTAGTAAAAAAGGACTGTGTTCTGTAAACTGTCAATGAGAAGTGTGAGCTTCACCAGCTTGATGTGGCTTCCCCAGAAATAAAGTCTTACAGAGGCCAGGGATTACCCTTCCTAGCGCAGAAGAGTAGCTTTTGATCTTCCTCCACCACCATCAATTATTTAAGAGGGGGCAAGCCCAACTAAGTACTGTCAGAAATGTTAAGCCTGAAACAACCCTAGGCAAGAGCCAGCACAAAGAAAAAAAATCAATTTATTAATTGCTTTCTGACATACATTAGACACTCCAAATATAAGTAGCGCATGCTGTAAATTAAGTTAGCTTAGGAACAGCTGCCAAATCTTATGATGGTGTGATCACTATGCAGTGGTTCTTGATTGGTACCCATCCCTCTGAATCATCTTTGCACAGTGTTTGTACACCTCCCAACCTCTTGTGACCATGAAAGATATTTCAGAGAGGACACTGATTTATAAACATTCAGCCTGCAAACTCTCTTCCCTGTTAGTGGGGTGGGGGATGCATTAGTGACACAGCGAGGAAGAGTAGTGTCCCACTTTCTACATCTTTGCTCTTCTAAACTAAAATAAACCCCAGTGAACAAGCAGTGCCAGTGGACACTCAATAGGGGAAAAACTGGGGAGGGCATGGAATTAATGGAAACTTCCACCCTAGTAATTTTTCCAGCTGGGCTGGGCTAGCCTGGCACAAGCCCATCTGCAGCTGGGATGGCTTTAGTGTATTTCGTACACCCTTTTACCTGATACCCAGAAGTTGTTGTTGCTAGCAACCAAAGCTTAAGATCTCTTCCCACAATGGCTGTCATTAACTGACATTTTGCTCCCACCCTATTCTGGCCCTTTACACACCTGCACACTGTCATGGCCTTTCCTATGGCCAGGAATGGTATGCTTAGCTTACTCACTTTCCACAGTTGTACAGGTCACAGCAGAAGCAGGTGTTGGTTTTTATTTTCGGTGTGCAGGGTGCACGGCGCTGTGGGTGACAGACTGCCTGTGTGAATACAGAAACAATATATAAAGCACCTAAGGCCATAATCACTAAACATGGTTTCTGCTACAATTTGGCCTGTAGTACATGTAGATTTTGCACTGATCTCCACATTAGCTGCAGATAGAATCATAGAATGGTAAGGTTGGAAGGGACCTCAAGGATCATCTAGTTCCAACCCCCTCCCATAGGCAGGGACACCTCCCACTAGTACAGGTTACTCAAGGCCTCATCCAACCTGGCCTTGAACACCTCCAGGGAGCGAGCAGCCACAACCTCCCTGGGCAACCTGTTCCAGTGCCTCACCACCCTCACTGTAAAGAACTTCCTCCTGACATCTAGTCTAAATCTTCCCTCTGCCAGTTTAAACCCATTGCCCCTAGTCCTCTCATTGCAAGACCTTGTCAATAGTCCCTCCCCAGCCTTCCTGCAGGCCCCCTTCAGATACTGGAAGGCTACTCTAAGGTCTCCTGGAAGCCTTCTCTTCTCCAGGCTGCAGAGCCCCAACTCTCCCAGTCTGTCCTCATAGCAGAGCTGCTCCAGCCCTATGATAATCTTTGTGGCCCTCCTCTGGACCCACTCCAATACTTCCATGTCCTTCCTGTGCTGGGGGCTTCAGAACTGCACACAGTACTCCAGCTGGGGTCTGACGAGAGCACAGTAAAGGGGGAGAATCCTCTCCCTTGCCCTGCTGGCCACGCTTCTCTTGCTGCAGCCCAGGACTTGGGTGGCTGTCTGGACTGCATGTGCACACAGCACAGAGTCACAGTGGAATAAAGAACCATTAGACCAGAACAGACCAGCGTTTCCTCTCGCCATGAAGAAGTCATAGATAAGCACATGTCTGCAGAGGAAGGGAGTTGTGCAACCCCTAGAAGTGGCCACGACCTCGCTGAACTAACACTCCTCAGCACACAGCAACTCAGAACATTAACTGTCTGAGTTGTAACACTTGAGCTCATGCGGATGTCTTTTGGCTGAGAAGAGAATGTCTACCAATGCCGCTGGGTACTACTTGAAAACGCAAAGAGACTTTTTAACTTGGAATATAGTGGTCATTCAAAACTACTTGGCAACTTGTTAGGGAATCTCAGAGAGACTCAGTGCACAGCAAAGGCAGTCAAAGTTGCTCACACACTATCACTACGTGGCAGGAACATCTGCCCCCAATGTGCTTCTCTTTGGAGAAGACAATAGATAGCAGAGGCATAGAGACTGACATGCATTGCTCACATCTACAGAAGTTACTACTGTGTGAACTCTTAACCCACCACCCTGCTCCTGAAATGAATCCACAGCTAAATCTAGCGAAAACAGTATATTTCCCCATCCCCTATCTTCTTCTCTCCACCTGATCCTTCACTAATGTGGCAGTACCACGTGCGGAGGAATTCACTCCCTGTATCCTGCTGGCATTTCACTCCTAGCCCAGGCCTAGCCTCCCACCCACTCCTCACTTCACAGACCTCTGGGACACTGGAGCAAAAGCTTGGCAGGTTCCTCCACCTGCACTATAAAGTCAGCCCCTCTATGGTGTCAGCACAGCCAAATCTGCTCTTACCTCTGGTGGGGTTGTGCTCTTGGAGTAGTACTGACATCGTCCCGCATAGAGTGGCCTCAGATCCTGCCAATGAAAAAGCACCAGGCTTAGCATTGCAGTGAAATCAATGCTGAGCTGGAGAAAAGCACCAGGCTTTAGAGAGACCCTGCTCTCATATCAGCACCTCAGCTCATTGGCAAATAGGCAATAGCCCCTACCCCAGCCCTCCTGAGCCCCAGGTGATGTTTAAGATTGGTCTTTGGAGGCAAGGCACAGCAGCAGGCTCTTGAGTCAGGTTTATTTGGGTGAGGGTGACCACCCCAAACTGGATGACTCATTCCTCATCCCCCTAAGCACAACCCAGGGCTGTCTGACATGTTTCTGAGGGTTTTTCATGCTGAATCATAACAATTTCTCTCTCATTAAATTGTTGGCAAATTTATCTTTCTGGTCCCTTGAGTGACTCGTGGGACAGCTCTGGATTACCAATGACTCAGCATATAAACATCACTAACATCTCACTTCAAGGCAGCTTGGTCCCCAGGGCAAAACTTCAGGGAAAGCAACACTAGATGTGTATCTACATCAGCAAGTGCTTCTCAGGAGCAGCTGGATTTACTCTGTCAAGGTGGCAGCAGCAGAGGAGGTGATAATAGGGACACTGTGCTAGCATGGCGGGAGCACTTCCCCTGCAAGACGGTGACAGTTTTGTACTCTAAGTGGGTGAAGCAAGGCCAAAGGCATACCTGTTCATATTGAGTCAGAAACCAGAGCTCTCATCATCCCAAGTGCTGAAGTCTAACAGTTTCAGACATGCAGACATCCCTGGGGCAAACCGTGAGGAGGTGCCAGCTCATGCCACCCCCCAAGCCATGAGGTCAACAGCTAAAAATCCCAGAGCAATTCTGTGGGGCTCAGACTCACACAGCCAGCATCAAGAGTCAAAGAAGCTTCATATTTTTATCAAAGCTAATGCTTCACATGCCCTCCCAAGTAGGACCAGACTTGGCCAAGACTTATTGGTTGCATCTGGACATAGGGAGACCTATTACATAGTTGAGTGGAGCTGGAGCTGCCCTTTGCTCTCTCAGCAAACCCTCCTGCCCAGTCATCTTTCTACCACTGCAATGCTCAGTTTCAGGAAAGGGAACTAGCTTGACAAGGAGAATAATGAGCCAGCTGACATGGGGAGTTTCCACTTGATGGGTAATTCTGACCTTCTGAAGTTTCTTTCCAGTCTCATCACAAACAAAAGACCCCAAATCTGCCTTTTTAATACTATTTTGGAAAAAAAACCAAAGAAAGTCATCAAGAGCTGCAAGAGAAACATCTGCTTGCAGCTATAAATTCCAATTAAAAACCTGAAATAGAATTGTGCTTCTGCGTTTCTATACTAACAACTGAAGCTATAAGAGGTCCAGCTGTACTAGTGACTGGTTGTGACAACAGTAGCACATACTTTAAGTCATCAAATGGAAACTGAGAACCTACTGAGAGCACATCCTGTTTACAGTGTAACACTTCGTATCAAACGGTTTCTTTCTACCACAACACTCAGCAGTTTAGTCGGCACTGAGAACTACCTCTGCTGACATTCAAAATACAATAGATGCTACTGGCAATAGCTGTAATTCACATTACACCTTACAGTTTTGAGACTCAAGTAAACACATAAAGCGTACACACAAAAAAAACCCCAAAAGCAAGGTTTTAAGATGTAAATGCTTGTTGTTGTCTGAAGTTTATGACTTAAACCAGCACTCAGCCCATGAAATAAATCAAATGCCTGGGACATGGCCTGATAAGGCACCATGGACATCATCACTTATTTTCCTAGAGTAAAAGCACTGTAGCACCTGTGTTTATCCTGGAGGCACTTACTATGTGTCTGGCAGCAAAGACGCCGTCTACTATGGCACAGCAGAACGCAGCAATGACACCAAAGCTGATGAAGACGATCGATGCAACCAGCTGAGAAAGGAAAACAAAGCTAAATATCATCTGCCTCTCCACAAGGATACCTAAATCAGTCAATAAACCCTCAAACAATCAATGACCCAAATGTCTGCTCAGGCTGCAGAGACTGGTCTCATTGAAGGCGATGGGATGTGCATCTCAAAGCTAAGCATCTGCTCCTGCAAGGTGGCTGAGCAGCAGCATTGTGCCAGGCTGGTTCTCTGAGGCCTTGATATCGTAACGCAAGTTTTTAAATGACTCCAAAGCTCTAAACTTAGCCTGAGATACAACCCCTCTTCTGGCTGCTACTACCTTTAACTCCTCTGTGGAGAGAAAGGAGAAGATTTCTTCTCTCTGTGTTCTGGAGCACTGCAGAGAGCTGCTCCTGTGAATGTTTCCCATGCTAAGGACACAGGAGTATGCTGTGTGTGAACCTCTCTGGTAGGAAAAAACACTTTCATGCAGGTCTAAACACAAAGTCATGAGGCCAGAAGACAGGGGACCTCCCCACACCACTGCTGTTGTACACCTTCATAGCAGCTTGTCTGGGCTCCTCTGTGCTGGGTTGTGGTGAGAACAGCACATGAGGCTCCTCCTGGCTTGGGGGAGCTGTAAGGAGAGAGATCTCCACCTTCAAGTCAAGGAAGGAAGTCATACAGATCTGATCCTCTTCCACTGGTTGCACGATTGATGCAACCAGCTGAGAAACGGAAACAAAGCAAAGCATCATATGCCTCTCCACGACCAAGAGCTCCATGCCCTCTCCATGAAGATACCTAAGTCACAGTCAATAAACCCTCAAGGATTTTTACAACAGTATATAGTGGTATATAGGATGAGGGGTAATGGTTTCAAATGGGATGAAGACATTAAGAACAAATTCTTCCCCATGGGGGTGATGGAGCACTAGAACAGGTTGCTCAGAGAAGTTGTGGAGGCTCCAACCCAGGTAGCCATGTTGGATGGGGCTTTGAGTAACCTCGTCTACTAGATGTCCCTACTCATGGCAGTGGGACTGGAACTAGATGATCTTTAAAATCTCTTCCAATCCGAACCATGCTGATTCTATTTTAATCTAAAAATCCTGAAATCCTTTAATCACATCGTTTTTACTCAAACATCCTTCAGTAAAAACAGACTTTTCTTGTCTAACATCTTCGTGCAGGCTAGGTCAGCTTGAGCAATGAGTGGAGATGCAGGAGAGCTCACTTGGGACAGTGGGAATGATCCCTGTACAACTGCTTACTTCTGTTAGCTTCAAAATGAGAGAAAACAAAACAATTTTCCAGATGAGGTAAGTATTCAAG
Source organism: Eubucco bourcierii (assembly GCA_013396675.1). Taxonomy (NCBI): domain Eukaryota; kingdom Metazoa; phylum Chordata; class Aves; order Piciformes; family Ramphastidae; genus Eubucco; species Eubucco bourcierii. Next base: position 239,243 of record VWZE01007414.1, on the reverse strand, counting down.
ACTTGCACTACTGCAAATAAAAGTAGGTAGAACAGACCGTGAAACTACCCAATGACCATGTAAACCAGTCATGGTCACTAGTAACGAGCTGTTACCACAGCATTACATGTTGTGCCACAAAGCACTTGCAGATGGCAGCAGGTGACAAGATTTCCAGGAACCAGATCCTGTGCTAGAAGCCCCTTTCTGTCAGCTGCAAACAGCAGCATTTCCACCCCATTTGGACCCACGCCATCTCCACATCTGGATCACTACCCAGTACAGCAGTTGTGCAGTTCCACTACCACAGTCAGTGAAACCAAACATGAAAGAGAGCACAGCTGCTTGCAGCCTGGGTGGAAGAAATGGGGGTTACAGCTTAGGTTGTTTTGTACCGAGTTTAGGTTTTCGTACACACATGAAAGAGGATATTCTCCCTAAATAGCATGACCCTTGGAGATGGGAAGTGAGTCAAATACTAAATATATACAATTAGGTTATTTGTCGGTTGCCTCTGTTTGCAGACAGCAGCTGCTAATATTTAAAATAATACAAGGTTAATGATGATACTTTCATAACAACCCTACTAAGATAGAGAATCATAGAATGGTCTGGGTTGCAAGGGACCTCCGAAGGTCATCTAGTCCAATGATGTTAGAAATGGATTTGCTCTCTTTATTTATAGTTTCCTCTCTCACACCTGGAGAAAGCACAGTCTGAAAACCAAATGCTGTGAATTCATGATACAGAAAATTAAATGGCAAATAAACCCATACAAATTTATTTTTAAAAAAATCCATGGTTTTCAACTAGTCTCATGATTTGTCAGTAAGTTGTGATTTGTGGTGAACAATACTGTCACTGTAGAAAGCAGAAGCCCCTCTCAACAGTCATGGGATATAACTCTAGGTAGGGAATCACACTGGTTTCACTCACCTAACTCCTGCCAAAGGCAGCCACACCAAGTAGCATTTGGACAACAAAAGGTTGGGTTGGGATAACGCAGGAGCCACAAAGTAGGACCATTCTGAGTTGAGGTTCCCTTCAGGACATGGGCCAACAAAACATGGGCTGTGAACCTGTTGGTCACTAGTTCTCCTTGGTATGGGTGACTGTCACGAGAGTACGTACAATGCTGACTCCTCACTTGAAAACCGCTGACCAGGCAGCTGGGTCTAAGTCAGCGCTGCCTGTGGTCCTGGCAGGCAGAGGTGGCAGGATGGCGGGCAGTATGCTGGACAGCTGGCCCTCCCTGAGAGGATGAAAGCTCTCCCTTACTTTGACAAGTGGGAAGTGCAGACATGCAACATGAAAACCAATATGCCTGGGTGGAAAACTGAGATAAGTCTATTTCTGTCTGTAGGCTGGAGACAAGCAAGGAGAGCTGCTTCAGATTAGCTTCCTCATCTTGCTGGCTTGCTCAACTCCTCATGTTGTCCAGCCAGTTTATGGGCAGAAACACGCACAAGGACACGGCAGCAGAAGTTCCTTTTAGCTTTTTCTGTGTGGTAGCTTGAGGGGTCCCAGGTTCCCTTAAATTGGGATATTCTGCCATTAGTGAGGAGCAACTGCATAGCAATCAACATCAGGACTGCCCTTGAGCAACTAGGACACTGGGGAAGTTTGCGGAAGATAAAAGTCCTGCACTGCCAGTGGTGCTACGGAAACACCTAACGGACACAACTGCCAAAGTGTTCCTGGGCAAGCAGTAGATGCAAATAAAGCACAGAGACAGTAAGTGACAGCTACTACAGGTCCTCTCTGCGGCCGAAGCAAAGACATGCTAGCTGCCGTCTGAGGCAGCAGTGATGCGAGCCCTGCAAAGCTGGGTCATGTGTGCTTTTTAGGACACAACATCAGAGCTGAAAAGAGGAAATGTGCTATCCAGGGCTCTTCAGAATAAACAAAGGAGTCAGGTCAGAGGCACACTGTCATGGGCACACCTGTGAAGAACACAGGACTGTCCTGGCAAAACATGGTCATTGCTCAACCAGACTCTGACATTGTTGCTAATACAGAAGCAAGAGGCTTGAAACCCAGCTGGGACTAAGAGAACAGGAAATGTTGCTCTTGCAGAAGCAGGGTAAAAACAATAAATGTCCACTGGAAACCCACCTCCCCTGCTCCCTGACTGTGGGAAAGAGTTTTCTCTCCTGCAGGGTCTCTCCTGCTCTTCAGGGAGCACCTACTTGGAAAGCCAAGAGCATGGCAACTCAGGTTAAGTCCAGACTCTGTATCAGGACAAGCAAGAATTTCTCCCAGTTTCCCCTGATGCTTTGCCATAGTTTCAGCTGGGACAGTTAAGGTGTTTGGTTTTTTTCTTTTCTTTGTAGCTAAAATGGTACTGTGTTTTGGATTGAGTATGGGATTGGTGTGAGAAAAACGCTGACAGCATACTGATGTTTTAGTTGTTGCTAAGGAATTGAGGACTTTTCAACTTCACGTCTTGCTAGAGTGCAGGTGCACCAGAAGCTGGGAGGGAGCACAGCCAGAGCAATGGACCCAAACTGGCCAGTGGAATATTCCATATCATGCAATGTCATACTCTGTATATGGAGGAGGGTTATTTGGGAAGCTGTCTCTCTCTCCTGGGATTGCAGCTTCAAGATTTTCTCCTCTGGGATTGCTGCCTGGGAATGGGCTGGGCCTCAGTTAGTGGGTGGTGAGCAATTGCATTATTCATTACTCACTTGTTTATTTTCCATTATTACCATCATTATTTTAGTTTTATTTCAATTATTAAGTAATTTTTATCTCAATCTCAAGTCTCCTTACTTCTACTCCAATTCTCTCCCACTGCTGTCTGGGGTGGGGGTAGGGAAGTGAGCAGTTGGGTGATGCTTAGCTACCAGCAGAGTTCAAACAATGACAAGCTTGGCAAAGGTGCTTTGGTCTTGGTCAGCAACACTCTGCACTAGCCTGAGCCCTGAGCCTCCCCGCTGGAGGCAGTTCTATCCCTGCAAAAGCAGGTAGCAGTGCTGCGTCAGTACGACTGCCCCTTGGCCCTGAGTAACCTCATACAAGGAAGGCTGGAGGGATCCCACTGCCAGAGCATGAGGCAACCAACACGGAGGGGGACTGTGGCCACTATCCAGGGAGAAAGAATGCTCACAGGGTGCTCCAGAAGCTGCCCTGTACCTCCCCACATGCTGTCACAAGCCAGTCACATGCAGCAAAGACAGAAAACAAGCTGGGAAAGACTGAACTCGAAAACCTGCCAGGACTGCAGCAGGTAGCAATTTCTGACCTTTTGGTAAATTCTCCAAAAACCTACCCACTGTTACTGACACCTCCAAGCACTGCAGCCCCTAACTTCAGGCACAGGCAGGAAGTCGAGGAGTTTATAAAACAGCAAGACATGTTTAGGGGTCATCAGAGACCCAGCCAAATCCACAAAAGTCTCCTGTGCTTGCCAGAGCGGGTAATCTGGGACAGGTCTGTCCCCACTGCACAGACAGACCCCTCCCCATGCCAGCACAAGCTCAGTTGTGATCATACCAGCAGCACTCATATCATCTGGTTTGTGTTATCTGCACATTTGCTGCCCACCTGCTCTCTTCTGAATATTGCTCCTGTGGGATGGGATACCAGAGACCTGTCCAGCCAATGGTTTTCCAGTCCCAGCACACCAATGCTCCCTGCACCACGAGAAGGGAACCAGAAAGTGCTGTGGTCTGCGCATCTGATCTAGTCACTGTCTTGTGTGCTTCTCAGGTCCCCAGCTGCTACTTTACAGCACATAAAGTTTCTCGGTTTTCCTTCCTACTTGAAGAGTTGTTTGCTTTTCAGTTATGCCAGTCTCCACGCTTCACATCGTGTTGTTGAGGGACTTATTCTCCAGATACATCTAGAGCAGAAAGCCCTGGGCACTCATATCACCAAGAAAGACGTTTTGCTGGGCCCTCTAAGGGCTTTAACCACCAGTCTTGGGGCTGGTTGTTACACCACCACCTGCCTGATCTTCCTCTTTGTCCTTTGCTTAGAACAAAAAAAAATTATTTTTCGAAGGCCCAAATTGCTAAGGAATTTATTTAAAAATATTTAAGATGTCTAATGTTTATGTTACTTATCCATGTTATGCATCACATACTGTGACAGTTCAACAGAAAAACACACTCCAAACACTTGATTTAAAGCCCCTTGAAAAAAATCCCAGTGAGTTCAATGAGACTGTGTCAAGTCACTTTGTGCTTTCTTGAGCAGAGTTAAGAGCCTGCCAGAAATCACCTGTAGTTTTCAAGAGGTATGCAACACTAGCCTGGAAGAGTTAGGAACATGAATAGTATTCTCTATATAAAAATTTTCAGTTACTATCTTTTTTTTTTTTTTAAAGTTTTTATAATGAACTTACCATTTGCCTTTTGTTTTCTATCAAGTTTGATCCAATTATTCCAAGAAACGACCCAAAACCAAGCTGAAAAACAATACATTATTATTACATACATTTTAATCAGGACAATACCAAACATTTTTTACAGACAGACAGAACACAAATCCAGAAGCAGCAAAAGAACATACTGCAGATGTGTGAGCACTCTTCCTTCAGCAAGGAATCAGTGGAGTCTCTCATTAGCAGGCACAATCAGGTGTATCCATCATATGACACTAAAAGCATGTGTAGAAACAAAAAGGATGAGTTCTGAATTCCATCCCTTCCCCAGTGATGCTGAGAAATGGCTGGTGGATGAAGATATGCATTGCTGTCTTGGAGTAACACTGTGAACACTCAAGAGCCTCCAGATGCAAACCTAGCAGAAGCACATCACGAGGATTTGCAGGACAAGGCTTCTGCAACCTCACTAAGCATGTGAGCAATCACTGAAGTTTTCAGGTCAGAGAATTTCTTGATGTGAAGTACGAAATAAGAGAGAATTTTAAGTGGTGAGATTCAGGAGTTTCCTGCCTACTTCTATGCCTTATTTCCAGGGGTGAGGATGCATAACCCAAGCTCTTCTATCAGAAAAGCTCATGCCAGCCCAGCCAACAGGATAAGCTACTCCAGCAAAAGAATCTTTTTCTTGCTGCCACAGCCAACAACACTGTTCTTATTGCAGCTCAGTGATGTCATCCAGAAGTGTAATTTCCCACCATTTTTCTTCACAGCCTTAAGGTATTTAGCTACACTAGATATAAGTTTCTAGGACAGAGAACACCTCAGCCAGGCCAGAAACAAGTGAATTCAGACAGAAATCACAGACTGTTGGGGGAGAAGCACAACCTCTTCTGTGGAGAAAGGTGTTTTATTGAAGGAGAGCATATTCAGCTCTACTTCTACAGGTCACCAAAATGAGAAATGTCAGAGAAGTCCTAGAGTTGGATTGGTCATATTAAGTAGTTTCAAATCCAGCCAGTAGACTAGGGGGACAGTGAAGATGTGGGTGAGAATGCCAAATAGCTGGTCAGTTCCTCAGGAAGCACAATGAGGCAGGAGACAAGCTGCAGTGATTCAAGAATGAGTCAACTAACCTGGAATCAATATTTTCAAATCCAGGAATAGAAAAGCAAGGTTTAATAAATCAGTGCTAGCAGGCAGAGGCAGGTGCAGAGATTACCAGACACAAACATGATGAAAAGTTTGGCTTACACCTTCCCCTGCTCTAACCCAGTGATGCTGGTGCAGTGCTGCAGGCAGCAAGGGCTGCTGGTTCCAATGGCAGGGATTACGGTAGAGCAGCCCATCAGGTTGCTGCTGCTTCCCGGCCGCCTGCCTTGCACTCTGAGCTCTAGGAGACCACTGCCCCCACATCAAGGACAAACTTCCACAGTGGGATGCACAGCAAGAGTGACCAGGGCTGCTTAATGCTGCAGGCAGGCAGGGCAGAGTCAGAGGCACTGATGATCTGATCTGCCAGTGCCTCTAGGTTTATTATTTGGTTCAGTTTGGGCAAGAAACAACCCCCCACCTTCCCCAGGCAACAGTTTTACAGTTCAATTCTGACCCTGAAACCCAGGAGATCCAGACACAATCTTCAGTCCTGTGGTGCAGCAAGGAACTTGTGTGGTGATAAACACCCAAGACAAATGCTCAAGAAAAACACTTTGTGCCCTTTGAGCTTGATCCAACCTATTTAAGAGAAATGTCCACTCAGTATTTTAGAGCAGCCTCAAGCCAAAAGGTGAAATACTTAAGTTAACTTAATTTAAAAAAAAAAAGGCAAAAAAAAAGGCAAGTTTGTACATCCAGCAAGTGAAGACTAAATATATCTGGATTCTCATTAATTAATGGGAATTCTCATTGTGTTAATGGGAAAACCACTGTTCTTCTACAGATGGGACAAAGAGGTCTTAGTAACCTGCATCAATTGTATCACTTATTTTCTGGGGGATACAATCCCCTGAGATATATGGCTGAAAGGAGGACAGGACACAAAACAAATGTGCTTTTCCAGAGTAAGCCCAAGGCCAGCACGCTTGACAAGGAACAGAAGAGGTTTGCCTGTCAAAGCCCAAGAAAGGTCAGTCAGTTGCTCAGATGCTGGAAGCTGGTGTCACTTGGAGACAACACAGGTATCTCTCACAACCTTGTTTTTGTAACAGTGCTTGCTCTCAGCACCTGATCACTACTCCTGTCTGCTGAGCATCACTGTTATACCATGGGCTTCCCAGACCCAGGTCAGTCACCTAGCCACAGGTGAGGATATTTCCCACAGAGGAAGAGCATCCACAGATGTAACAGTGAAGCTAGTGACGAGGAAGTCATCGAGGAAGGTGAAGGCAGCCTCTGCTCCAGTTGATCCAGCATGAAACTGCACTTTTTAGGGAAAAAGACCCAAACGACCCCTCCCCATCACCAAAAAAAAACCCACAAAGAAAACCAGACAACCCAAACAAGATCCCACTGATGTGTGAAAGGTCTCCAGTGCCTGGTTCTGTCCTTCCTCAGGCGCAGAGGCCTGGGAAGATAATCCTCTGCAGCAGACAGCTATTTCTTTGTGTGTTTCCTCCTTGCACTGAGATGTTTGCCCAAGACACACCAGTTAAAGGAGGAAAGAATGGTGCATTAAGCATGGCACCAATGAGACATCTGATGTCCTATGAGGTGATCCCATTCATGGGTGTGGTCCACAGATTAAGAAGTTGCCCAGCACACAAAGAGAGTTCTGCCTCTCTCCTTACCACCCCAGGGTACTCAGCATATGACTAATGACGGTGCACCACTAATGATGCACAGAAACCCCTAACGGAGATGCACATAGGTCTTACATTTCTGTAAAGTTCTGGATGACAAGACCTGCAAGAAGCTGCTTCTTCAGGGCTATAGAAGCCACCTGCTTGGGGACAACTCACCAAGTGGTTGTGCATCACAGCAAGCCCTTTTCCCACAGTAAATGGAGAAATTCCAGTTTGTTACGAAACATCAGCTATTTTAAGCACCTGCTGAAGCATCCAGCAGCACACTGAAATGTTTTCCTGTGCAGGGAGACAGGCGAGGTCGTCACACATTTCCACACAGTGAATTAATGAACTGAGAGGGGGAATTTTGTGACAAGCACAAACTGTCAAGGTGCCTCTGAATAAAGTAACTCAGTGCCCTTCCCAAGTCCAGGAATTAATTAATTCCTTGAGTAGACTGAGTCTTATGAAAGTGTAAGTGATGCTGACATTCCCAGAGCATAAATAGCATGAGAGATGTCAAAGAGATGTGAACAGGCTCTACCCATCTGCATCAGCCTGCAGGACCTGCTCTGAAGCACGAGGTTCAACTCAGGCTGACAGAGCGTAGGCTAAGTGTGAAGAATTTGAAGCCAGCCTGTCACCTTTCTCAACACCTTCCTTCTTGACTTCTTATTAAAAAAGATCAAGCCTAAATGCAGGAATTACTGGGACAAGCCAGAAAACCAATCCTAAACTGAAGAAGCCCAACACAGTCTATGACAATGTTCCACTCCAATGGTGGTAAAGAGGCTCTCTTTGGTCATAAAAGAGCATGCCCACAGAGCAGCATAAACCTCCCAGAGATCAGCAACATCTGGCAAATAAATCGCAACACAGCATGGAAGTAAGTCCACAGTTATCTGGACTTACTTTAAGCCTCCAACTTTGAGACTCCCAACCTAAAATCACAGCACTCCACAGCTGTTACACCAGGAGCCTGTAGCTGGGGAGCTGCAGTGACACTCAGTCTGGTAACACACTTAATTTGGCTGGAGTTTAATCCTTTTTATGCTTCTCTTTGAGCATGTCTCAGACATGCACATGAACGGCCTAGGACTTGCTTTCCAGCTCTAGACCTCTGTTATGCTGGGACACGCACCATGCACTTGGCCTTTATGATTCTGCAGGAGTCATCTACTGGCAAGAAGGTTGAGCAGCAGTGGTCTTCTCTAAATTAAGTCATTTGAAGCTACAAGATTGTCCTTTCCCATTTTCATCTGCAGATAACAAAAGAGAGGAAATGGCTGCGCTAGCTGCTTTGATGTGTGTGCTCCCCTGGCAAGCTGCCACAGTTAATGTGCTTCTCCTCATTCAGGGACTCCAAATCATCAAACACTTCTGCAAGTGAACTTTATGACCACGAATTCACATGAAAAATATTTCAAGACCTGGTCTATCAACTGTTCTTGGCATTTATAGTCCTTCTTTGCCTTTCTTCTGCCTGAGGTTAATGTGATGCATGCAAACAAATAAGTTCTACCGTTACTTTGACTGACATAAGACCTATTCATCTGTTTCTCTATTAGCTCAAACGCTAGGGTCAGAGGAGGCTGCCACTTGGATGGGATTTTTTGCATGGCAATGAGCAGTAGGTGCAAAAAATAATAATAAAACAAATAAATCAAATGGCAATGAAGTAGCTGAGCATAATCAGGACAAGAGCACCCTGCATAACATTTGCAGCATTACGAGGGATTTTGTAGGCAATAAGTTTTCTAGACCTACCTAGGAGTTCTATACTTACAATAACCCCTGGGTAATAACCTCCAACAGTCACATTTTGGGTTCTTGTTGTAGCAGCTAGGCCCACCGTTAGAATTAATACTGACACAATGAGGAGAGTCACAGTTACGTAGAGGGAATTTCTTTTTCTTCTATTGAACGACCCTAAAAACACACATACACAACAGAACTTGATGATTCCATCTGGGGACAGTCACAGTACTGCAAATTTCTCCTCCCACCACCAATCACATTACGGTGAACTTCCTTTCTTTTAATTTGAGAATAATTCTGGCTTTGGCTCTTACTTTTCACCTTCACTACCATGCTTTATCAAGCATTACTAGGGTACCTGAATCCACATTTACTTATCACTTTTTGTCATGGATGAAAAGTGCCACAAGAACTGTAAATCTGCAGAGCTCATTTGGATACATGGGCGCCTCCCAGCCCCACTGGTCTGGGGCAACTAAGCAAATAAAAGAAATGTCACCATTAGGCATTTATATACCTTCTGATCTATTTATATCAAGATAAATAATCACACTGGATGCCACTTGTTTTGAGGAGGGAAATCTTGTCTGTGATCATACATAAGGTATCCACAATTTTCCATGTAAATAAGGCATCACCAGTAACAGCCACTTCCCTTGCCTGTATTATCGTTCCCTGCTTTCGGCAAGGACCAGGTATTTTTAGATACTTGAATAATGAATTTGTGGATTAGTAAAACTCATCTACAGCTGCCTGGTGATTTTTTTTTTCTTTTATATATTTATAGGTGTCCCAAATGAGCATAAATATAAAATAGTGATTCCATCAGCCAAGAGGAAAGCTGGTTGCAGTACTGCACTCAGTAACATCTTTAGGCACGTTTGTTCAGCCTATGCTCTGCCATCTTCACATCACTCATTGGAACAATCCTTTTGATTATATTTTATACATTATGTAGACATAACCCAGCACTTGCAAGAGCAATTGGTAGAATAATGGACCATAATGGTCCCCAGCTCTGCTCCCTGTGGGCTGCTGAGGCAACACCCTGGGACTCTCCAACGCACCCCGGAGCAGACACAAGTACTTCCCACCACACAGGCTCCCAAGTGATGTTACCAGCACTTCTCAGTATTTCAGAAAAGGGCATGGGTGTGTACCAAATTCAAAGAGCTGCTTCCACCATTGCTGAGCATATTCCTTGAAGCAAACCACATTGGGAACCCCCATTTGAGGTGTTCAGGGGCTACCCAACGGCACGCCCGTAAGATAAAACACCTGCAGAAAAGCTGGGAGGAAAGACTCTGTCAAATAAGCACAATCTCCTTGTCCAAGCTCTCCAGTGAGGGGAGCACACCAGGCCTGGCTGGGCACCTCTTCTTTAGGGTCTGCACCTATCTGCAGCAGAGAGATCTCTTCATCCCAAGAGCTATACCAACGCAGCCATACAGACACACAGTGGTACAAATTATCTGACTTCTTACACAAGGACAGCTCTCTGCAGGGAACAGTGCAGCAACACCCTACTGCTCCTCCACACCCTCTCCAACTTGACCCACCAGCCGAGCTGCTGGCAGGGGTACTTCCTCTCCATGTTGGTCCCTGCGGCACAGCTGCTACGGATATAGGGTTGGCTCATTTCCCCCACACCAACATGCTGAGCTCAAAATCACAGGCGAGGCCTAAATTTGGGGCCTAAAATCCCAGCGTAAGGAGATGAAAAGCAAGAGAAGTTATAAAGCAAAGCAATCCTTAGTTTTTCATGCCTTTTTTTTTTTTTTTCCCCAGAATGGAGATACCCAACTGTTTGCTGCAGGTTGTGTTAGGGGTTAATCTTTTTATTCTCCTAAGTCTGCCAAATAATAATATAAAATCCAGATTTCTGAAGGGCTCAAAACTTAGCCAGATATTAGGCCACTCTGTATGTATTGCTTCCCACTGCAGTTTGTGTCACACTCCAGTTCCAGTGTGATCATTTCAAGGCAAGTGTCACATAAATGCCTTAAAATTCCAAAGTACTGGGAACAAAGGTTTCACTGAACAAAACTTTAGTAACTGGAGAATAAAATATTACTTCTTACATGGATTAATTCTGAAAGGTGAGAAAGAAGGAACCTGCCTTGCTTACACACATGATAGATCACCATCCTTCTGATTACTGCTACAGCCTGACTGGGAAATGAGCAGAAGTAAAACCAGCCATATGTTCCTCAGGCAGTTCAGCTCTTTATGGGTAGTCTGTGTGGGTATGCAGATGTTTGTGTGCTGTGAAAAAATACACCCTGCAGAGCACATCTGAGAGGGCATTGTGAGAACAGGAGGATGGTGTATATACACACAAACAGGTATTTCTGCACTTCCATCAGAGGCTGAAAAAAGTTACCATGAAATGTATTGTTTTCCTAAGAACCAGAGTATTTTGTGACAGTACTTCTGCAGAAAATAATAAACAAACCCCCCAAAATACTTCTGAAAGAAGCAGCTTGAAACGCTGTTTATGGATTCTGAACTTGTTTCAGAACCTCTTGTGTTTTCCATTCTTCAATTTCTACAATTTTCTCAGCTCACAACCAGCACACACCAATATGCACTACAGAAGTGAAATAAAAGATTTTCAACTGGAAAATTTCTGGAAGCTTTCCAGTATTCCTCATAACATTAAAAAAGCAAACCCAAACAAAACAACGACAACGACCAAACTAAAATGCTTTTATTCCAAGTCCTGACAAAACCAATCATACTTCCTGAACTTGATACCAAAGAGAGATGTGAAATTGAAGACATAATGTGATTACTTCCACTTGAGCTCTGTACTGAGACACCATTTCCATTTTTTCTTCCTCTGAAAACACATTTTCAGAGGAAATGTTGAGAAAGCGGTTTTGTACTTCTGTAAGGATGCCTGCAGCTGTCTCAGCATACCCATACTCGGTGTCTCCACTGGCTGTTGAAGGGTCATCCTAGCAAAATTCTTCCTCCCATTAATTTTTGCTGAAAGTATTCCCCATTAGATCATTTATCTCTTTGCTACTGAGCTTGGTACAGCTTTACACACAGAAGTGGAGCTACGACAGCTTTGCTATCTCCACTCACAAGAGACAGTAATAGCCTTTTCCTTGTGATTTATCCAAATTAGACACCTCAAAACTTGCAGTAGCTTACTCAAGCTCAAACAAGGTGGTTGGAGACACTGGTTAACTCAGGATTCAAAGAAATTAATGTTAGCTATAGTCTGTCTCTTTCTTTTGCTGAAACAATAGTCAGAGCACAGAAAGGCTTCAGAAAGAGAATTTTAAGCTTCAGAAATATGCTCTTATTATAGTTACTGCATGTAAACATGCTGTGAAAACGAGGTTGTAGTAGGTTCTTCCAGATTACTTTGGAAGTTTGCAATAATACTGTATTGCCCTCGATTTACTCATGATTTTCCTGATTATCAGAAGGAAACTGTCAAGATGGCCCAGAAACAGCACTGACTTGTCCATCTTGTTCTTTGGGGGCAAAAACCACAAGGGAATACTAACTACAAAGTAGCCCAAGGAAGCCAGCTTCAACTTTGACCCTTGGAGAATGGAAGGCCACTGACACTGAGCCGTTCTCCTTCCCAGTCCTTCTCCTTACCGTCTACCTCCCCGCCAAACATCGCCGCTGGCCGACTTCTGACACGAACCGCTTTCTAACCACGGGCCCTGCCAGCGGGTCCACAGAAGGAGGGTCTCCAGGTGCCTGGGTGGCTCACCTCCTGCATGGGTGGGTGGCAGGGGCTGGCAACTGCAATTAGCAGACGGTGCGGGGCCGTTCGAGGGATTCTCTGACCTATTTAGAGGTGCTGGAGCGCTGTGAGGGGAGCGGACCCCGTTCTCAAGGATGCCGCAGGGGCCGGGGGTATCAGCGGCCACCTCCATCTGGGCAGCAAGCGACCCTACAGAAGTGGGGCGTATCGTGTCTGTGCCGCAGCTCCGGGAGCAGACGGACCGTCCCGCTGCGACGGCAGCTGAAACCCGCCTGCACGGCGGCTGGGCGGGCGAAGCTGTGCGGCCGAAAGCGGGTGCCTCGGCCGCCGCAGCCGCTGCTCGCGGCGAGGGTCGGTCCAGTGCAGTGCAGCCGGACAGGCCCCCGGGGGCCCAGTGCCTAAAATGGCCGCGCGCCCCCAGCCCCGGCGCACCGACCCGCATCCTCCGGGACTGGCGGGGCCTTCCCCCGCAGCACTTACCCACGGAGTCGGGCAGCGCCACGCCGCCTGGGCGCTGCTGAGTCAGGGACTGCCGCATGCTGATGCTGCCGCTGCCGCTGCCGCTCCCGTCGATTCCCGCCGCAGCCCTCCGGGCCACGGCGGCGGACGGAGCCCCGGCAGCAGCCCCGGCAGCGACTCCGCCGCGCCTGCGCGCTGGGAGAAAGCGGTAGCAGCTGCGGGGCTGGGCTGGCCCGGCCCGCGCCGCCCGCTGCCACCCCCCAGCCGGCGGCGGAGCTGGGGGCGGATCCGTGGTGGTGCCGCCAAATCTCGACGGGAAAGGGAGGGGGATGTGGGTCTGGAGGGCAGTGCGGTTCAAGAAGGCTTGGGGTGCTTCTGAGTGAAAGGCTCAACGTGAGGGCTCACAGCCCAGAACCAACCGTGGCCTGTGCTATGTCCCCAGCATCATGGGCAGCAGGTGAAGGGATGGGGTTCTGCCTCTGCTCTGCCTCTCTGGTCTGCTGAGACCCCACCTGCCGTGCTAGTTCCACCTCGAGTCCTTAACACGAGAGAGACATGGACCTGTGAGAGCGGGGCCAGAGTAGGCTACAAAAAGTGATGTGAGAGTCGGAACCCCTCCGCTGTGAGGACAGGCTGAGAGAGTTGAAAAATTTTTACAATGAGGATGGTGAGGCACTGGCACAGGTTGCCTAGAGAGGTGATAGATGTCCCTGGCAACATTCAGGGTCAGGTTGGAGTGCCTCTGCTCACTGCAGGAGGGTTGGACCAGAGAGCCTATAAAGGTCCCTTCCAACCCAAATCATTCTATGACTCCAGATATGTCACTCCTTCCAAAATTACTGCCCCTAAGGTGTGGAGGTTCAGGTCCACATGTGTAGTTCATAACATTCTGCTGGAAAACAGTGACGTGATTGTGCTCTAGAGGGGCTTTTTGAGTAAATGAGAGGTAGAGCTCCTGTCCCACCTCTGGGAGGTTCCCAGCAATGGGCCTCCAGACCTCACCAGCAGCCTGGCTGAAGGGACTTGGTGCCTTACTGGCATTGGATCTTGTGGCACTGCTCCACACCATTCCATTCCTCAAACATCTCCCTGTTCCTCACATCCTACTCATCTCCCAACTCCCTGCAGAGCCTCAAAGTAGTGATGGTGGCACTTCCAAGCAACTGTCTGGACATGGACATTGGCTCAGCTTTTTATTCTCAGAGCACTGAGATCTCTGCTCCTGTGCCGGTGACTATGCTGCATGTGTGCTCCATCTCACTAAGATGGGATGCTCAGGAGATCCTGCAAGCTCCCTGCATCTGCAGCCAAGGAGCTAAGGCAGACCCTCAACCTCTGTTTTCTCTGCTGTATCCGCAATATGGGGATAAAAGGATCTTCCCAGCAGGCTTCATAACTGCTTGTAAATCACTTTAATGCCCTGGGCTGAGAGGTGCTAAGTGCAAATCATGTAATTATTTCAAGCCAAAGCATATTTCATCAAGTTAAAAGAAACAAATGCTCTCTCTGCCTCAAAACCCCGACACTTTTATTGGGTAAGAGCCTAATTTCCAGCTCTTCTCCTGAGAAAAGAGAAAGTGTACACTGACAGCAGTGCAAGAGGCAAGTTACAAATGCTCAAGTCAATTAATGGCAAAGAATATATCACCTCCAGAGAAAACAACAGTTATTTACCTCAGACAAACTAGAGGAGACCTGTGCTTGCTGCCTGTGCCCAACTGGGCAGTGAGAGGGGCACTGGCCCCATCCATCTGAGTCACTCCAACTCCTTGGCAGTGAAAGAGTGGATGGATTTCAGCTCCCTCTTCCACCAGGGCTGGGCTGTGTGGCAGCACAACTGCTGTGCTGTTGTGTCTGTGTCTGAGGAACTGCTGGAGCCTCACGGTTGCCCAGGCCTGCTCAGTCCTTGTGCCCCATCCCAGCTCACTGGCCCCAGAGCCAGCTGTGGGCATGGCCACCTGCATGCCCTCCCACCAGCAGGCCTGGCTGCAGGCAGGCAGTGGTATTGAGCCAGCCTTGCCTGTGTACCTGGCAGCAGGCGTGCCACAGCCCTGGCCAACTCAGCAGAGACTGGGGCAGCTGCCAGACCTTTTTCTTTCCCGTTGCGCCCATTTATTAGCACAGCCGGTGAGTGGCTTTCAGCCATGCTTGGGAGAGGAAAGGGAGAAATGGTGCTTTGGCTGCTTGGATGGTGCAGCCCTGAGGGAACTCCAGACGGATGTCTCTGTGCTTTCAGGCAATGCCCCAGATTGGGCAACCTTTCCCCACAACTGAACAGGATCTGGCTTTCCTGTGGAGGGAAGGGCCACTGGCTCAGTTGGAAATGAACTGAGAGAAAGAGCTGGTGGATGGTGCTAAACTCCTGCTGGGACAGGTGGTGTAAATCACTGTTCCTCGAGAGCCGCACGGGGCACAGCCAGGGGTAGGCAGCCCTTGTGCACTGCCACCACAACAGTGGAAGCTCTTCCAGACATTGCTTGGCAGGGTTTTGATGAGGCTGGCTCGACACTGGTGCCCCATTCTCCTGCTACCCCCCAGCACTGCCAGCATACTAGCCCCTCACAGGAGCGCACACTCCAGCATGCACCCTCTATGCCCTTAATGCACCATCTTGTGCCTATTACTCACTGATGGGGCAAAATCTGATACTCCCCAGCCCCAGTCTGCAGAAGCAAGATGTCCCTCTGGATTCTGTCTCTGTGGCTGTGGCCAGCTCATACAACTGGGCTGGGGAAGCTGATGCTGCGTGCTCCTAGCTGCTGTCTCATTTTGAAGGGATAAATATAGACCTGCCCCTCACACTACCCCTTCACCCCAAAAGAGTTTTTGCAAGCATTAACCATGGCCTCGCCGTGACTGACAAGCACACATTGACAGACACATGTGGCCATGGAAGGCCCTGGAGATTTGCTAATGTTTATTAACAGCTACGTGCTCTCCTCGTATTGGCTTCCCCATGTACGGCACTGGCTGGCATTGATGAAGACTTGGGCACAGGATAGGATGCTATGAGGGTGCTGCAAAGGGCACTAGATGCCAGGGGCCTTGAGACAGGATCCTGTTGCATTGTGCTCACCCCTCTTAGGAAAGCAAGTTATTTTTTGATCCACTCTTCAATGCTGAAGTCCTGCAGGAGGGAAAGCAGCGTGGTTCCCTACAGACAGGTAAAGGTCTCGGTGCAGCTACGCTCACGCAGACTTTTTGCTGCGTGTGGAAGAGCTGGGGAGCTGTGCTGGGGAGGGGAGTGTGCTGGTGAGTCCTCGAGAACCAGGGCAACATGGCACTCAAAATGGGGCCAGTGCTGCTGGACGCAGCCCTAATCTCCTGCAGTGCTAACGCTCACAGTTGTTTGTGTTTCCCACCCAGGCATGGACGGGAATGCCAGCGCCACGGACACAGAGGGCCAGCACAGAGACCCCTGCCAGAAGGTGGTGAGTTTTCAGGGGCCACTGGCTATCTTCTGGGAGGCAATGTGGGCGCTGCTGCCAAAGACCTGCTTTGTGGTCGATAAGTATAGCTACTTTGCTTTAGGAAATGTTGCTTTGTGCATTAGAGAAAGCATGAACACTTTGTTCTGGGAGGGGAAGGGGCAGCAGGGGATCGGCAGGGAGGTCCTGGCCAGTGACAAGGGCTAGGAGGGAGGAGCATACTTAGGCATGAGCCACTCCCGCACACCTGGCCTTAAGCAGGAAGAACCCACCGTTGACAGCTGATCAGTTCTAGGCTGAGAATCAAGGAAAGTCTGTGGCCTCCCTCAGGGCACCCATGACCATCAGCATGGCATGAAGCTACCAGATCTGAACCCCAGTTTGCTTCACTGCCTTATCACTCCAGCTGTAATACTGGATAGCAGTCTTGACTGTATCAACAGGTCTCACCATGGCTCTGCCTTATCCCTGACCCAGCATGCTCCTGCCCTGGCTCCTGCACTCTTCCTGTCTCTTATCCAGGTGTAAAATACTGCTCTGAAACAGTCTCTGATACTGGGCTGCAAAGATAAAACACCTGGGAAGTGTTGCAATCCAGATATAATCTATCTCCCTAGCTCAGGGACCTCCACCAAGGACCTAGCAGTGGAGTCATCCTATTTTGTCCAGCTGCCCTATGCACATCTCTTTGCCTGTGAGGAGAGCTTGGGCCCCCCACAACCTTCCTGCACTGCCATGGTGCCCTGTGGCCTCTCCCAGCTGGTGGGATGGAACCCTTCACTGAGTGCTGGATACACAGTATGGAGCCAAGAGAGACAGAAAAGTTTCCCTTCTTCCAAAAGCTTTCTGTGTGGAAGCCCATGGGGGGCTGTCCCCATGTCATCCCCCAACCCCCAGTTCTAAGCATTGGTAGGGCTCTAAGCATTCTAGACCAGGGCTCTGCAGACAGCCCACGTGCTGCTCTCACTCCTTCCAAGCTGCAGCTGGTTTGAAATCCAAAAGGTTTTTCCCAAAGGAGCACTAAGCAGCAGTGCAGAGTCCCTCCAAGGAGTCCCTCCTGCTCTGGCAGTCTGAGAAAAGGTTTCCACAGCAGCTGCTGGTAATTCTTTTGTTTAACAGGGAGAAGAGCAGGAGGAAGAAGACTTCCTCCTCATCTTCTTCCATCATTTGCCCCTCCATGAATGTTCTGGCAGCTAGCAGCCCCCACACTTTCTCTCCCACAGACTTGCCATCAACTTGTGTTGAGGCTGCTGCTTCCTCACGCCAAAATCCTCTCGTTTCATCATCTCTTCATGGTACAGGACTGTAGCCATGCATGAGCTGGCTCAGGAAGGGCTCCAGCCTGGGGTGTGGGACCTGGGCCAAGCATTGCCTTCGCTGTACCGGTGGCCATGGGCACTTTGCCGGAGGCAGTGCTCTCATTCAGGCGTGCTCCAAGAAGAGCCCCACAGGAGCAGTCAGTGGGATGGTGATGATTTACAGCCCGGCAGGTTTCCACAGCCCTCAGCACAGACACAGGGTGATCATGTTGCTGCAGCTCCTGTGGGGCTGTGCCTACAGCAGGCACAGTGACCTTGGGAAGATTCTGGGGTGGGCATGCATGGCCCTGACCCAGATAGGAGCAGCTGAGTCCTGCAGCAGAAGCAGCAGCATTGAAGTGTAAGGTGGGGGGTGGGACGTGATCCAGATCTCAGCATCACCCCTTCTTTCCAGCAACACCTGGCCCATCCTTTCCCTAAGTTTAGAGTGAGGTCTGCACTCTCTCTCAGCTGCCTTGGAGATGCAGGGCCTGTCCAAGTTCAAGGAGGATTAGAGACAGCTGCTGTGTCTCATCCCAAGCAGCTCTTGTCTAGGTGCAGGTACGGAGAGATTTGTGTTGCCCAGTTCAGAAAAATGAGTTTTCACCGCTGAGGCAAAAAGCAGTTTCCCTGCCTGGGGAGATGCTTTTCCCTGAAAATTAGTATAATGAAAAAATAACAACCCAGAGATTTCTCCAAAGACTAAGCACTTGCTCACACACCAAGAAAAATAAACTGGGTGACCTCTTAAATAATGCCACCTGCTGTCATCTGTGGTAGCACAGAAAACCTGCATTTGAACCCAGAGATGTTGCGGAAGCGTGGGAACAACCTCAACCCTCACAGGTTTTCTTTGGCCATAGTCACACAGGTGGTAGAAGATGAATTTCTGTAAATGCTGGGACAAGGAGACAGTACCCAGTGTGCCTCAGTGACGTGCATGTTATGGAAAAATGGATGCTGGGATCTAAGCAATCTCAAGTCAGAACAGCCTCTCTTTAACTCAAGAGTGATGATGGGAAAATGGAAATTTGAACCATTTCCAGCTATTAAGTGCTTTTGTATTTATTTTTGGCCAATGAAATGTTCAGCTTGCATGTGGGGGTTGTGCTCTGTAACTCCTCCAGGAAAATAAACATGAGGAGAAGGTCCAGAATCCTGACAGAGAGGAGAACGAGACCAGAGCAAACATGGGGAGCAAAACCTGGGCAGACCTGGCTGGGGAGATGAAGATGTTCCTTTGGAACCCAGAGGAGAGAACATGCCTGGGGAGAACGGCCAAGAGCTGGGGTAGGTCCTTGCTTGAGCCCTGCTTTCAGGAATCGCTGCCTTCTCTTCTTCACAACGGATGTAATTGCCTGTGAACAACTTTGATAGCTTGGACTGACCACCTCTGTCCCACATTTTCAGGCTAGATGTTTCTAACCATCACAATAAAGGACTAGCAAGGAGGACAAGCAGGAAACTTTGGGAAACTTGCCCTTGCCCTGGATGTTAATGTTTACTGAGAATGTGAAGCCAAAGATATCAGGCAGCCTAGACGGTGTACTGGGAAGAAATTCAGAGCCCTAGCAAGTGCAGGGTCTGCAGGTTGGTCTGCTGCAAATACCTATCTCTGATACTGCCAGCAACCTTGCTCCTACCTGCACACATCAGCAGCCTACGGGCAGGTGGCTTTGGAGTCATCAGTGCTGGTGGGGAAAAAGAGTGCCTGAGTTGTGGGGCAGTGTTTTGGGGAAAGTACACATCGTGGGGCTGAGCAGCCTTCCTTCCCTGCATGTGTCTTGGCTCTAGGAAGAGAGGGGCTGGTCAGCACAATCACCTTGCAGATTCCTAGGGTGTGACACGGTGCCCACAATTGGGCCTGTGTGTGCTATCCGGGCTGAGGTGTGTCAGTGAGGGATTTGAACTCTGTGTCTATTTCATCTGTATTCATGTGGTCTTCAAAAATCATCACTGAGCCTGGTGGCGCCCCAGATGATTAAGAGCATGGCTCACAGCTGTAGGGCAAGCACTGCTGCAGGAAAGAATGGGAATGATGTCAGGACCAACTCCCAAAACACATCAGCTCAGCACCCTGGCAGCAACTCCAGCCCTGCCAGGTGAGTGTAGGGTCGCCGTCCCAGCATCATTGTGGCAGGGCTGGATATTGCTCCTGCTGTGCCAGCAGCAGCAGCAGCGATGGTCCCGTCCACCCTGGCTTGGCCTGCAGCAGGACACGGCCCCGCAGTGCTTCCCAGCCCCGTGGCCACGGCAGGAGCACACATCTGTGTTCCCAGGGCTCCCTCCGAGCTGCCGGCATGTTTCTCCTGGGAAATGTTTGCGTTAGGGCTTCACTTTGCTTTGGGAGCTGCTGGGTTTTATTCATAGGCCGTGGCCTCTTGAGACATCCTCAACCATCAGCCTGGTCCGGAGGAAAAACGAACCCTGGCTGTCAGGGCTATGCAACAGCCAACAGTGCCACAGCCCCCAAGTGATGTCTCCGGTTGCAGCCCCAGCACTGGGGTCACTGCTATGCAGGTGACAGGAGTTGGGGCAGGAGCACCATCTCAAAGCCCTCACTGGGCAAATTCATGTGTCACCACATCAAGAGAAGGTGGGAAGGGCAAGAGCCAAGGTCTGCTGGAGAGAGCCAAGGCAGGTAGACACACAGACCTGGTCTTGACCCAGCTCTGGGAAGGTCCACACAACAAAAGGACTCCAAACAGCAGCTGTCCCAGCCCCACAGCTGGGCAGGGAGTGTGTCTGTCTGAGTCTTGCACCCCCAAAAGTCAGGGTTTGTGAGCAGAGGGGGCTGCAATCTCCCAGCTCCACAATGGACTCGGATTGCAGAGGATGGTGTGCTGAGCACGGCTGCACATCCCTGTGGGACACAGCCCATGGGACCTGCTCTGATTGCATTAACAGCAAAATTCCCTGTCTTCTTTGCAGGCCTAATCCTTCTGTTTTACTTTGTTTTCTACACGTGCCTGGCGGGAATGTTTGCTTTCTGCCTCTACGTGATGCTGCTCACACTGAGCCCCTACACACCCAGGTACCGGGACCGTGTGTCCCCACCAGGTACGTACCTCAGCCAGCCTGGCCTCAGGCACCTCTGCCTGTGCTTGCCCAACAAAATGCTACTGAAATGTGCTGGCAGGGACCTCAGGTAGAGCCCCACTGGAGGTGTACGCTCAGCCAGGCCTCCATAACACCATTTACCTCAGGGCACTGACAGTACTGCAGATGCATTACAGAGGATTGGTCATCTTAAACAGCCCTATGTGAAGCATTCATTCCAATTATACTAATTGTTGTTGTAATTTTGCTAATTATTAGACTAAATATTCTCAAGGTACATGAGCAAATTTAGGCGTTTCATAGGCAATGCCCATTCATTTCAGCTGCTGTCCCTTTACACTCCGTATCTTCAAAATAAAATGCAAGCCAAGAGTATTTTCTATGCATTATTATTTGGGGGAGCCCTGGCAAGGTAATACTCAAAACCACCTTTCCCTATGACAGAAGCTGCATATTCCCTCTGTTTGCATGTTGGTGGGAAACACAAAGTCTCCTCACCCTGCTCCCTGTCTGGATTTGGCTACCTGGCTGAGAACATAGGGGACCCCTCAGCCTCTGTGTGCAGTCCCAAGTTCATCTCTTCCCTGAAGTGTTGCTGGGACTCTCCAGCTGTCCCGTGTTTTCAGAGATATTTTTACATGCATGGTGTTCTCTGGGTCTGAAATGGAGATGAGAGATAAGACCCAGGCCCTGTCACAGTGCAACTGGCAACCAGCCTCAAGCCTGTGGCCAGTCTACCCATATCTGCTCTAACAGGGTCTGCTTCCTTCTCCAGGGGTAATGATCAGACCATACTTGAATGGGTTCACTATTGCCTTCAACGTCTCTCAGCCTAGCACATGGCAACCCTATGTGGACAGCATGCACCGCTTCCTAGAAGGTAAGCTCTTAGGCACCCCAGGAGTCATGTTGGCAAGTTTTTTGCATCCGTGCACACAGTGAAAGGGTCTCCTCCTGGACACAGGTCAGCTCTTGGGATCTCATGATCCCCATCTAGAAAGCAAGTCTCCCTAAGGTGGTCATGGGAGTTTCTGTGGGAAGGATCCTTGCCTTTCCAGGCTCACTTCAAACACAGATGTACCCTGAGAGCATGGGTCTGTGCCGTTCTCAAGAAACATTAACAAGTCTCTTGGTCTCCACCAGCTTATGATGACAAAGTTCAAGAGGAGAAGAATATTGAGTGTGCATCAGGACAGTACTTCATCCAAGGGGGCAATGAAAATGAAGAGAAGAAGGCCTGCCAGTTCAAGCGCTCACTGCTGCAGAACTGCTCTGGCATTGAGGATTCAACTTTTGGCTACTCCAAAGGCCAGCCCTGCATCCTGCTGAAGATGAACCGGGTACAGAGAAAGACAGTCATCCGTATTCCTCCCTTTGTTGCATCCCAGTGTGAAAAAGACCATGCAGGGACTGAAAATCCTCTTCTCAAGCCCAGGGAAAAAGGGAACTAGAATCCCCAAACCTGCTGGCTTATACTTTCTAGAAAACACAAAAAAAGAAACACTACAAAACTTTCTTGATGAGGCTGAAGTGCTTGGAGGATCTTATGCCAGGCCTCTGCATGGAAGAAACTAAACTTTAGGGCTACATCCCAAACCCCTGCCTCTTTATCATGGGAATTTCAATAGAATTTTAATTTGAAATCTTTGAATAGCATGAAGTCTGGAAAAATAAGGGGGTGGGGGGTGGGGTGTAAACTGCCTGGGAAGTGACTGTTATTCCAAGAGGCTTGGGCCCTCTGGAGTTCTCTGCTCTGCCTTGGCTCTCAGGCACCAATCCCACACTTGAGTACATACAAATTGCACTGCATGAGGTGACAGACCCTGCTTCCAGGGGCACGTAACTCCTGTTGGGAGCAACATGGCTAGTATGCAGAACTTCAGCCCTGGAGGAAGGAGGCAGCATGTGTTTGGCACTGCATTTCATAAAGGATGGCTGTCTCTTGTTTTTGCAGATCATAGGCTACCGTCCTGGTGCTGGGGTCCCGGTGAGAGTGGACTGCAAAGTGCTGGTACTGCTTCATTCGTGGTGGGCAGTGTGGTGCATTAGGGCAAAATGGCTCCCTCTGATGCACCCTACCGATGTCTGTCCTTCTTTTAGCCCCAAACACTCATAGGCCCCAGTGCTGCTGATGCCTCTGAACATAAATGGGTCTCAGGCTGCTGAGGGTGACAAAGGCCACTAGCTTCCTTGCTTTCCACCCCTGGCTCTTGCCCTTCAAGTGCTGTCACCTCCTGCCAGCCTCACCAGCCCTGAGGGCAGGCTCACAGGGCTGGATGCTAGCGTGCAGCTAGAGCCCGGAGCTTGGGGGAAAGAGGCAGCAGTTACTCACCTCCATCCCCACCAGCTCTGCAAAACCAGTCCCGGGGAGCACCCTGCAAGCCAACAGATGTAGGGTGGACAAAGGGTTCCTGCAGCCTGGGCAGTAGCTGTGTCATACTGTTAGAGAACAGTAAAACAGTAGTAAGCACAGACAGGGATCCACTGTCAGCAAATTCAGTAACCCTCACTGGTCCCTTCACAGCACTGCTATGCTGGCTCACTGCAGCAGCAGCAGGCTCTCCCAGCAGGCAGGCACAGCTCAGTCCCCACCTGGATTTGCAAGAGATGCTGCTATTAGAGCTCCCTCATTTACTCTGAGGTGAGCTGTATTTTCTGTCCCATATGCCCTTTATTTATTTTTTTTTCCCAATCACAGAAAGGCAATGAGAGTGATCTCAGATCAGTGGACTTCTACCCTGGGAACGGGACGTTTGATCTCATGTATTATCCCTACTACGGCAAGTTCACTCATGTAAGTGAGGGCTCATTTGTTACGGTTCCTCGGGAAGGGCAGGATCTGCAGAGAGCACAGATGTGCTTTCTGGCTATTTTGGGTGGATGTGGGCAGGAGAGAGGCCATGGGCACTGGGATTACAGAGCTCTATTTCTGGCTCTAGCAAACTGCAGGAAATCCCTGGGGACTCCAGTTCCCTCTTGCCAGCAATGGGAATGACTACATTTATCATCTGGAGACCAAGACTGGCTTTCCTAACTCCCAGAGAAGGTCTCAACACCAGCATTTGCCCCAGGGCTAGGTGACAAAAGGAGGAGGGTTTTGTCAAAGCTGTGAAAAAACACTTTAGGGTGGGTGACTCAAAGCAGCAGCAGTCCATCGGTGGGTGGCTATTTCTGAACATGCAAGCCAGCACTGGTTTGGGCTGTGCTGGGCTGTACAGTGCTACGAGGTAAAGAACCTTCACAACAGAAGTTGAAAAGGAAGATGAGGCTGACTCCTATTGTCGTGCTGCTGCTAGCTGAGGATGAGTATCAGCCCCAACTGCCAGGTCTTGCATGTCTTTTGAGCACCACACAGTCATTGTTTTTAGAACAGCAGAAATTATTTGAGATTCCCATTATTTAGTGTTCCTTGTCCTGGCTAATCAACCCAAGAGGCACAGTGCAATGCAAAACTCTAATACGATCCCATTCTTCTGAGGCCCAGTCACAGAAAGGCTCAGTTTCAGCATCCTGAGGGAACATGGCAGACATCAGGCAAATGCACTTGAGACACCTGGGAACCAGGGAGCAGTTACTGATCATTTTTACTGAACATGAAAGCGGTGCCTGCTTTTCTGCTCCCTCAGAAATTACAGTTACATCTCCCTTCTTTTCAGGTGAACTACACATCCCCACTGGTGGCTATGCACTTTACAGATGTGAGGAGGAATTATTTGGTCCCCATTCAGTGCAGACTGAATGGGAAAGGTATTATCAATGACCTAAACAGCGACCGCTTCCTGGGCAGAATCATCTTCACACTCAGCATTGGAAAGTAGCCACCACAAACACCAGGCACTTAGGTTAAGTCAATCAGAGGCTTTTTTTCCCTTTTTAAAGCATAAAGCCAGCATTTGTTTTTCTGCTAGGAATAACAGGCACATGGAGATTTCTGCTAATTTATTTTTGTTCATAGTTGGGAAACAAATGAGATGCAGTGGAGTGTGGAACCACATTTTTCATCACCTGCTGTCAATCATTATTAGTAGAAGTTATCTCCTGGGCAGAGAACCTGCAAAAGCATTTCACTTTTGATTAAAAAAAAAAAAAACAACAAAACCCTCTGGTATCTGACCACTATTTTCATAAGGTTTTTTGAGTGACCCTTGTAGAATGTGTTTTTCCTAACTGCAAGTTTCTGTCTCAACCACAGTTTTATGTGCATTTCTCAGGCAAAAGCATACAAGAAGGTAGTTTATGAACACCATTTGTATTAGAATAATAAACAGCAAAAAGTTTTGGTTATGCTTACAATATCACCGCTAAAAAGTGAAAATGATAGCTCTAAAAACATCTAGAATTTCTGCACGAGGAGCATCTTGACTGCAGCATTTTACAGCTTGTTCAGCACACTCGAGGTAATGGAGCAAAGGTCAGGCAGAAAATCATTTGTCCTTGAAGCTTTCCAACTGTTCTTTTCTGAAGGGGGAAGATAAATGCATTTCTCTCTCCTCCTCCTCCTCACCCCAGTACATGCCTCGGGAATCTCCAAGTCTATTAGGCAGGGATGAGTGAAAGCAGCTTTTCTCTCAACATGGTTTGCAGGTTGAGAGCTCCCCCTTCCCCTCTTCAGGCACAGAAGTGCCAGAGAAACATGTTGGACCTTCCTAAATATTTCTGGCCTGTCCTTCCCTGATCCAGGGAGATCACAGCTGTAACACTGCAGAGAACTGCAGGGAAATGCTGTCACTTCATTGTTAAGATGTCAGTGCTGGCGTTAGCAAAGTCAAAGACCTGTGAAACACACTTGCCATTGTCAGCAGGGTGCTGCCCACCTGAGCAACTTCTGCTGTGTGGCAGCCAGATCCCCCCCAGCCTGTGAGCATCAGCATACAGGTTTTGTACTCGACAGAACCAAACTGTGCTCTGCCTCTTACAAGCAGTAAGAACGCAGCAGGACAGGACACCTTAGGATAATGCACTAGTTGGAAAGCACACTTACTAAAATTACTGACTGAACAAGAGCATTATGGTATGTTTGTCCTACATACTAGTCCAGGTACTTAATCTGCAATCATTTCCTGATCTATATAAAGTCTCTAAGAAGTTAATTTTTTGTATTAAAAATAAAGTGACTACAGCAAAATTAGCTCTGTAGTACCATTCTTAAAACACTGGTGTAAGAGATGTGGTTGGTGACTGTGCTGGCCAGCTTGGGACTGAATCTCAAAGCAGCATATGAAGAGACCCTTGAATTTTGAGTACTTAACTTTCTAGGGCCAAAGAGTTTAGAAGCCCAGTACACTAAGATCCAAAATGTGCTAAGTATCATAAACAAACCACAGGCAAACAATACTTGGGAACTGTTAAAAAAATGAACTACTTAGGAACTAATTCTGCTCAGATGTGGTTATTCATATGACAGCAACAGAGCTGGGGTAACAATTATTCTGCCTGTACAGCTTATCTGAAAGAGCATTTTCTGATCAACATAAACCAGCTCCTGCCAAGGAAGATGCTGCTGTAGGAGTAGCTCTTCCTTTGACATCAGAAAATTAACCACACAAATGCTTCCCTGCCTGCCAATCACTTTAAAACATTTTGGTGAAATCCTAGAAGTCACCCAAACCCTCCATGCTTCACACCATGAGAAGAGCAGCTCTCCAGCTAGCACTAGTTGTTAGCTATTTCCTACCTCCCTATTGAAAGGATTAATGAAGCAGCTGCTCATTCAGCAGACACTGGACCCATGCTTTGATCCAATCAACGAAGCAAGATCAACAAATTGGGATGTAATTATGTTAAGAGCTTCGAAACAGAAGTTTTCGTTTCTCCACCAGCATTCAGATCCAGGCACACTGACAAGCTCTCAGAAACAGCACGTGTCTACTTACACTAAACCAAAGTGTTAAAAATACCACTGTTGACTTTATTTTCCATACACATACTCTGCTTTCAGCGTACTTGTACGGTCATTTAAAGAGCTGGAGAATTGTATACACCACTCTTCATGCTACAACCACCCTAAAGTGCTGGCTTAATTTTTTTTTTTTTTTACTTCTGTTGAAGCCCAGAATAATACTTTACATGTATCTATAAATAGAGATGCATATACACACACACACATATATATATATATATGTGCATGCATCTAGGAAATGGTCACATTTTACTAAAATAACCTAGCAAAAGCGATGCAATGGACTTTAATCTGCAGTATGAGCGTGAAACCACGGATGGAATCCATCTGCTGGCAGCAAAGCAGCAACACACTCTGAGAAGCAGCTGTTACTCAGAAATTGCCAGTCTCACAGTAATTCACTCTTTGCCACTCTGCAGGGAAAACAAGTATTGTGGGAGCAAAGGTACAACACAAAAGCCCAAGACAACCAAAACCTAAAGGACAGAGTCCAGCCCAGCAGCATTAAATTACACTCCTGAAAAAAACCAAAACATCTGGTTCAATAGCCCATTTACAGTACAAAAAATAATTTGTTGGATTAAGGTAAAGCTTATCTTTGGTCAAAGTGACACGGACAAGAATAATTGATGGTTTTCTAGCATGAATTAACTCTTTCAAAGTCTTGCTTCCCTGCATATACAGCTATTGTGAGTTACTCAGCATTGACTGTCTCCTTTGTGCAGGTGAATTACTGAAGGAGCTTTCCCTATAAGACAGAGGTTCAATGCATAAAGAGATTAAATACAAAAGTAGCTTTAGTAAATACATGCTGCAGAGGACAGAAACTTTGTGTGCTGTCAGTAGCTCTCTGCGGACCTGGCAGCTCTTCAGCTGTCCCACGGATAGAAATCAGGGTTGACTAGCTGCAAAAAGGCTTTTTTACCAAGACAGATCAAAGAGGCTGAACGAGCAAGAGGCTTCTTTCATCCTACCAAGATGAACCTGATGGGAACGAAATAGAACACAACCACAAACAACTAGCTTCTATTTTGGTACGGTTTAGATATGGAGCACAGAACTGCAAAGGGTATGGCATTAAGAACAACAACTGAGATACTCTTATTTCTTTGGAGGTCAACTTCTTCACCATACTCATTAGTTTCTTTTTTATCAGTATTTCTCAGACAAAAAAATTTGTCCCCTCTTCAAATGTTGAGAGAAATAACTGTGAAGTTAAAAGCAGATTAATTCTATGAAAATAGGCTGGGTTTCTATTATTTGCATTCCTAGATGGTAGTTTTTCAGTGATCCTGTTAACCTATGAAAGCCCTCCAAGGGAACTGCAGGAATCTCTGAACAACCTGCGTTCTAAACCAGTTTTTGAGAGCTCTCAAAACACTCGAGCTTCACACAGGCTGGTGCTGACAAGCTGTGTAGTTTCCTTCACGTGCACAGCATCACAGCTCAGACAAACCGCAGTGGTAAAACTCCAGCCTTCCCCCCCACCCCCCCTCTCCACTGAGCTCCGAACAAAAGGGAAAACACAAACAGAAAAAGCACTGAATACATTTCCTTCAGCGGACTGTTGCCTTTTCCGAGTAGTGAAAGCTCTGTAGGGCTTACCTTAGTGAATAAAGACATTAAAGACAAAGCAAAGCTCTTTACCATACATTAGCAGTCAACTTCTCCGTACTGATTAATTTACTGGAAGAATGGGATGTTCTTCTTGTATTATGTTAGTTTATTGGTGAAATCAGGTGTTACCTTTACATTCAGAAAAAAAACCCAGGAAATTCAGACGAATTCACAAGAACAAGCTGCTAATGAAAGAAAGACAACAGCCATAGGCCAAGTTCCCAATGGAAGCCCGTAAATAACTTGGCATTGGTTTTCCCACAGTAGTTACAGTCCCTTTCAACACAGTAGCCACACCTTTGTTGTGGTTTTAGCTTTAGCACTCTCCAAGATGTACACAGCTAGAAATTTTCTTGTATAAAAACATGAAACAACAGAAATAAAGTTCATTTTCTTTACTCAAAATAATCACATTTCTCACATGGACACCCATCAAACCGGTCCTCAGAACACTTCCTCCAAAAGCACATACTAGTTTCAAATGATTCTGCAACTCATCTTCAGGCTCACAGCGTGTTCCCCTGTTGTGTTTTGCTGTTCTGTTCCCCTGTTGCGTTTTGCTGTTCCCCTGTTGTGTTTTGCTGTTTATTTTTTTCAAAGTGAAGAAACTATGAATTAATTTGTTTTTCTTCTTTTATAATGAACAGGTCAGGGAGTCTGGGAAAAGGAGAAGAGCAGGAAAGGTGGCAACAGATATGTAATTAAGAGATTATACAGACTGATAGCCAGTACGACTTTTTCTTCTTCCAATGATGTAAGATATAAAGACAAGAATGATAAGGAAGCCAAGTGCCACACCCACTGCGATTGGAATAAGAAAGTTCAGGTCAGAATCAGCAAAGCATTCTTCAGCTGCAGAAAGAGGGAAAACAGAAGCAAGGGAGAATAAATTAGTAAAGGACATGAAGTGTTAAAAACCAAAGAAAGTAAGGAGCAAACAGGAGTTTTTTGAGAACTTACATTGTATTAGATACAGTAATACATCCAAAGTGAAATCAGTATTGATTAAAGAATTTATGGAAAGATTAATTTTTTTAAGCATATGCTATACCTGTAATCTGTATTAGTAATATACTACTTCCATTTGTATGTTTCAACTTCATCCTGCTCTGCTGAGCAATCCACTCACATTAGAAGTGAGGGGAAAACAGCAGTCTCTGCATGCATTAGCCAATCACTGCTCACAGCTAGTAGCAATACAGCAGTAGACAGGTGGGTGTATTATTGCCTTGTCCCAAGCAACTTCCCAAACCCTAAAGTCAGCAGCATTTCTCTAGGTTCTAGTAACAAAGTCAGAACTTACTGAACACTACACGATGGCTGAGATACATATGCTAAAAGCACTCAAAGACTCTTTGAGTAACTTACTTCATTTCCATTTCAAATAGAAGGGTTATGAGTTTCAGCTCAGAACTATGCAGACCTTACCAAAATCAACACAAGAGGAAAAAAACCCCAACCAAACAAAAGAGGCAGCTGTAATGCTACAGTGGTTTTTAATATACAGGTTATGAAACAGGTGATGAACTCCTTGCTGATATGAACACTCAGGCAAGGATTAACAAACAACACAGAGAACTGATTCCAAACACAGTCATAGATCTTAAGCAGGGTTCAGCCTTCCTCCTATTTGTAAGGAAAGCAGAGCTCCACCTGTGTGGTGCCAAGATGAGATGTTTAGCAAGATGTGACAGTGCATGCATTACTGGTTTAACACTGCAAGGGTGCTGGGCTTACACGTTTTCAGTGAAGTCGAGCTCCTTACAGAACTTCTTTGCTTGAGTTTTTATTAAAGCAGAGCAAGGAACACATTCAATGCATTAACAAAGCTAGCTGGTGGTTCAAGTGAGTGTTTAAAATCATTTGAGCCTCTAACTGAATCAGCCTTAATTAATGGAAATTTACTGACTTGATTTAGCTCACTCCAGTCCAGTACAAACTTGCCACTACCCTTTCACAAAAGGCTATACAAATTCTTTGGCTAAGAGCGAAGAAAATGACGCAGAGGTTCAGCAGCTGAAAACGCTATGTTCAGACAATTTGAAGGTACCTACTTCTAAGCAGAGTTACAGTTGTTAAGAAAGAGGAAATACATACCTCATACAGAGAAACTGATTTCAAAACATCCTGACTGCCCAGAAAGTATCTCAGAGAACTGCATTTGATGTTTAGACATCTTTGCTCACTGAAGATCAAGGTACACAACTGCACTACAACATGCGGGATAAAGGTCACCAATACCGAGTATCAATGGTTTGCTAAGGATGAAAGCAGGCAGTAACAGAAATTCCCTTCCTCTTTGTTCAAGGAAACAGGCTGCTGCAGCACACAGGCCACTATGGCATTGTTACAAGGAATTCCCAGGATAAAAAGCATTTGAAGTTTCATATCAGGAGCATTCCATCCTTTACCTCTCTCCAGTCTGTGACTGTTGTTGGCACACATTTATCCACGTACAATGGTTAGAAGCTTCAGAGAAGCGCCTTCAAATGCTCAATTTGGTCACTGCACATCATGACAAGCAGACTCCACGCTCAAGCCAGAAAAGTTTTTGGGGCATATTTGGTTGAATGTGTCTCCAAAAAAAATCACCAGAAATTTTGACCCCTGACATTTTCAGCCCCAGTATAAAATCTACCTTCCCTTCTAGTTCAAATCACGAGAATCAACTGAGAGCCCAGAACTGTGTGGCTTTATTGGTAGATGATGTACAACAGAGAACATTATGGTAAAGAAGTTTTCTAAAAAAGTAATTCATTTTTTAAAGAAAAGCCCCGATAGGATCAACACAGCATCTACCAGAGAGCATGAAGCTACTGCCCAATATCCAGAAGGCTCACTAATACTATTCCACTTTTGCTGAATGCAGAGACTGATTTAATTTTCTGGGATGACTGCAAGAAGAAACTGAACTGTTCACAGCTGTACATCAGTTTAAGATGGCTGGCAAACTTAATCATAAAACACCATGTCTGGACATGGTTACAACTGACATAGAAGGCTTACACAGAAATTGCTACTGATGGACTAGATTTACAGCATCTCTGTCAGCTCCCAAGCTGCCTTTGCTAGCAGACTGTACCCAAGCACACTTCAGAATGTGCTGCAAAACAAAGCACTAAGACACACACAGAGGCCTCTTTGAGGAGCACCTCTACCTGCTATAGGACAGAATCTCAGATATAGACTGATTGAAGTTGACCTTACTAATTTAGTTTATTTTCTGAAAAAAAAAAAGTACAAGATGTCTATTTTCAAATCAGTTAAAAAATCTGAACAAGTTTTCTTAAGAAATAGAACAATCTTTATTATTTAGAGCACATTGAACAGGTTGACAGTTCCCTACGGAACAATACATACAGGAAAATTAGTGGTTTTATAACAACAGGCAGTCAGGTGAAACTTGGCTGTTTTTTGAACCAGTTACCTGTACATCAGTCTAGGAGTACTTCAATGTTAGCCAATATGACTGTAATTGAAAATTAAGTTGCAGGTTTTTCAAAGATACTTCCAATACTGTTCTGTTTTGAGAACAGTCTGTACTAATCTTCTATATATTCACTTGGAAACCGTGCATAATTAAAGTATTAGCATGGTCAGATGAATACAGCACGGTAACTACTCCTGAACAGAAATGCACTTGTAACTGGTGCCACTAAACAGCAGGCAAAAAAAAAAAACAACAGCTAAAGATCCTTATGAACTTCTGCATTTGATGATCTATTAATGTGAAAGTCATTAGTTTTTTGGTTTTTTTTAATTAAAATGGAAAGTCTTGAAGCCTGTTTCAGCATTAAAGTTGTAGTAGTTCCCCACTTTGATTAAAATTCATTTCAGTAACTGATGTAAAATTCAAGCTGTAGACTACAGTCTGTAGTAAGTATTACCCACCCATATTTGCTTCCTTGGCTAGTGTCAAGATAACTGTTTTACAAAAAAACCAAAATTACTGAAAGAAGTGTATTTTATGATTTGTATACAAACATGCCACAAATCTCTACAACCCTAGAAAACACCAGTAAAACACTAAGCCAGCTTGGACGCAGGTTAAACTTACTCTAAAGGGAGAGACAATGTTATATGCATTAAATAACTACTTCAGGGAGCTCATGTTATAACATATGCAAAAAAGCCACACTTACCTAGAAGTCTAGAATTTTCTTTTCCCATGCAGTAAGAAACATGTATTACAGCACAAGGAGGTCAGAGAAAGTTGTGCAGCAAGGGTTAGTCTCTACAGAGCTGCAGTTTAAGAACAGTCCAGTTGCACTGCATTTAAGCTAACAATCCTTTCCATACAGCAAGGAAAAATAGGTGTTGTGGGTCCATCTCGGACTTACTTGGCTTTTGCATTCTTAACATTAATAAATGCTACACAGCAAACTCAAAGTACATTAGAAACATTCAGAATGCCAATGGCGGGCAGTTCTACTGAGAATTTTGGTTGGCAGAGACCCATTCAAGATGAAGATTTAAAGACAGCTCAAGCTGCAACAATAGATACTGGCTCATTAAATGAAAGCATCTTTAAACAATGGTCATTCAAAAGCACAAGACAGACCAGTTCTGTGCAGAGTCTGATATAAAGTTAAGTGCACTTTAAAATTCTGGAATATTTAGAAAGGTTATTCCCTTTAAACTGATGGCAGCAAAAAAGCTTGCATTAATTTAGCAGAACTCTGCCTCAGTTGAATATTTTAGATGATTGCCAAAGTATAAGTGATAAAGAATTCAATGCCTAGTTGTACTTTTCAAAATTATTTTTGTGAGTGAAAGCATTTGAAATCAGCACTGAAGTCTTCCTAGGTATCCACCATTTGGTAAGTACAGGTATCCATTTTGTTTGTACAGCTGGGATATAAGAATGATTCCTGAAACCACATCAAGGCAGGAGTAAGCTACTCAAATTCTGTCAAAGCTAACTAAGTTACTGCTGCCACTTCAAAAGATCACTTAATCACCAGCCTAAAGTTAATTCTATGAAAAACAAAGTTGTTACTGGGCATTGTACCATCCTTGTTAAATATGAGTCAACACAGTGACTAACGCTGCCAGTTTAACCCACAGTTATGACAACAACTAAGGAATGCAGAGGAGAGAAGCAAGTACAAATTCTATGCTATTTTGAGAGTTGCCCAATGCACATAAGTTTGGAACATGTTCTTGTTTCAGGCTACAATTTGTAAAAAGCAGAAATAAATCCTAAATACTTTAGGATATTTGCAAGATGACATCCTTAACCTAGCAATGCATCCAAGATCTGACATCTTCAAAACAGCTATGAAACCCACGTCGTCTTCTTACAGCAGGAAAAGTAAAACCGTAGCTCTGCTTCATCTGAGATAAACATTCTTTGTTTCTCAGCTTCAATTAGCTGTGGCTAGTAATTACTCCTAAGTTTTAGGTCTTTTTTGGACTTCAGAACTTGCACTTGCTTTGTTTAGAGTGAAATCAGAACAAGAATCACATCTAGATTCACAATGTTTGATATCCAGCATAACTTTTTCTTCTGCCAATTATGTAAGCAACCACTATGATGGCAATCAAGCCAGCAAGTGCAGCACCAACTATAATTGGGATTAGAATGCTGTCATCATCCACCGAACACTCCAGGGCTGTAGATGAGAGAAAGGTTGCAACAAGGAATAAATAAAGACACAATACTTGCCAAGTGTGGTATAAAATCTGTTTTCCTTAATATAGTGCTCAACTAAAAAGTTTTGTTACATCTTTTAACTAGAGACAAAGAACTGCAGAGGTCTCATTGGTACATCCAGTACACACCAAACATTATAATCACTTGAAACATTTGATTAACTACAGCAACTTAACAGTGTACAAGTCTGTATGTGCACAAGGTCTGTACTAACCAAGGGAGTAGTAATTCTACTAAGACAGAACAAGGTTTATCTGGTTCATGCTTAAAGCAAGCCTGGTGCTTTTATTCATCAAGAATAAAGTGACCTAGATTTGGTATCTCAAATCTATCCATACTGGAGACATGTTACAGATATGCAGCAAGGAAAGCAGCTGTAACTTGGACTACATAATAAAACTAACTCTTTAGAGCCTATTACAACAAGTTCTGCTTACATTGGGGAGCTAACTTACCTCTGCCTAAAATAAAGTTCAAAACTCTGCACCCAATCTATCAATCTACAGATTAAAACTGTGTTGTCAATATTACTGTGAAGTACAACCACCAGGTTATACTAAAGATTAAGAAAAATGTCATTCAAGCCATTTCAGTTTTCCACAGCACACAAACATTTTGGAAACTCTCTTCAGTTCTGGATACTCAAGACTGTTTCATAAAGGAGTTCTGTCAGTTCATTTCCCCCTCAACACTCCTATTCCTTAGACCAACAGGTAAAAAAAGAAATGAAACATCTGATGGTATTACCAAAGTCCACTTCTGCTTAAGTTTTGTCCTATTTTCTTATATAGCCAAAGATACAAAAACGCGTTAGATGTCAAACAACTTCTATCCTATTCTGCAGGGCAATGCTCAAATACCTTTTCAGTGTCTCCAGCTACTTCAAGTTTTAAGGAGGAAAAGAAAAAAAAATATCCAGCAGTCACTTAAGTAAGAACAAAATGTTACTTGAAATTCAATGTCAGTCTGGGAACTTAATTTAATGTGGAAAAAAAAAAGTACTTATGTCCCACAATAGTGCTTTTCAGCACGTAGGAATTTTGTAAGCATTGGAAGAATTAACAAAAAACGAACTCTTACCTGCAGAGAACTTATTCTCCTCCACAAGGAATGGCTGAACCCAGAGATTAAAAGTATTTATCCGAAATTCTTCATTAATCTCAAGAGTCTGCTCCTTCCGACACATGTAAGAACTACCAAGGAAAGCATCCCACTTGCTGAAGTTGTTGTTATCTGCATGTGAAATGACTAAACAAAGAAGAGGGAGGGAGGATGACAAGAGAGTTGTTAATATAATCATAAGGCTAAGGAGTTTAATCTACGGGGGTTACCTTCTCAACACTGACTCCTCTGAAAAACAAGGTAGTCTGAAGTGTTATTGCTCTGCTTAACCAAAAGCTAACAGACATGGAAGTTATTACTCTACTGAGCAGTAACGTATGCTCTACACAGATGCAACATGGGGCTTGGCTTTCCTTGTACCTGCACTCAAATCACCATTGCACAGTTGCAAGCAGTTTAGCTTTAGAGCCCTTTTAACTACAAAAGCTGTGACAAGCAGTCAAAAAAAAAAATCCTGTACATTTGATCTGGAAGAAAGGGTATTTCAGTTTTTTGGAGGTGCAATCTCCTTTCCTAGCAAGACTTAAGTAGAAGTGTTTGGAAAACGTAGCAACATCTTCAATTCAAGAAAGTCTTTGGAAAACCAAAAAGCTTCAGAGTGGGTTCAACTGTATTTCACACTTCAAAAAATTGTTACTGAAAACAAAGGCGGCCTCTTTATTTATGTGTTTATCACAAAGAAAGAGACCCTATTACCAGAAGTTTCAGGGGAAAACCTCAGAACTCCACACTTGCTTTAAGTGGCTCTTGCAGCCATTTCTGCTTATTACTTTAGTTTGTACCAACGTAAAGACTTAAAGTAGGAAGTACACATGAACTGCACTGAAAAAAGTCAGAAGTACTGAACACAGACACTGAATAAAAGCTTTCCTCAAGGCAGATACTATTACTTACCAGAACCATTCAGACGGTTGAGCAGTGTAACATTCACCTCTTTCAGGTAAAATTTTTGTCCACCTCCACTTGCATTTTTCTGTTTGAGAAGCAACAATCAAATGTCAGTGTGCAGTTCTGCATTTTTAACATCAAGAACACATGCTATAAGACATATACCAGAGTCATCTTTTCTACAACTTTAACCCAATTCTCTGTTTGTCCTGAGGCAGCCAGCTGGATAGTTCCTCATCCTATATGGGAACAGCCTGCCGCTAGCAAGTGACAGAAGGATTTTACTATGACTGATCATTGCTCAATGCTGTTGAAGTGAAAATTTAGTATAAAGTAAGTTACTCACCACCACAAACGTGAAACCAATCAATGTGCTATTTCCATCATTCAGCTTCAGAGTCGCTGATGTGTTACCACACACGCCATCTGCAACAGTTGTTTTTGGATTGATGTTGATCAGAAGAGGCTGAAATACAGACATACCACATCAAAGCTGCCATTAGGAATGTGTTGTTTCAGCCAGCAGCAGCCTAAGGCTGGAAGAGCTTGTTATAAAATTGATAGCAGAAAGACTAAGCCTGGCTACTATTAAACTAAGGCTACCCGAGTTACGTTTACATGCTGGTATAAACGAATTACCCACTGAAGTCTAAGTCTTATTTTGTTGATCTACTACAAGATTAGCTTTGGCTCCCTCTGTGGGGGAAGACAGTATCTGCAGCGACCGACAGCCTTAAAAAGCTAAGAAAGTTCCAGGCTTTTAATGTTAGAGGTACTGTGCTCTCTGTAACAAGGTACGTCAAATCCATGTAAAGTTTTGAAGCTGGGTATTATGCCAGAAAACTATTTTAACATCAGAAAGGTGTTGTATATAGTACTTAGAAGCAGTTGTGGACAGCCAGAAAATAACCCTGCACTCACTTTCCATACCAAGTTAACTACAACATTTCTACTCTTCTAAAACAGGAGAAGCACCTTGTCCTGGGAAACATTCAGCTGCAGCCCCACAGTTGCCAGAAGACAAGTTTTATTTCCATTTTTAAGAGAATAGTTTCCTGTCTCTGGATTCTCCACAGGTTTGGGAGTGGTGGTTGGAACAGGTGACAAAGTGGTAGTAGATGCAGTAGTAGGCAGAATGGTAGGTGCAGGAGTAGGTGTATCAGCAGGACATCTAGTCTCTGAAAAGAAATGTTGATCACCGTTTCAGTTGTGAAGCTTTATTAAAGTCTTACAACTCTGAGAGGTCAGCTCAAAACAGTTACCAATGTAACTGTTGAAACAGTCTGAGTGGGAGTCTGATAATCACAAGAGCCAGAAGTCTCAAACCTGCACAATGGGCATGGTGTTTCAAAATATTTACAGCTACTACTTGTTCTGAAATTCTGCCTCAAATCAAATGCCCAGTCTAAATCCACATAGCACAGGCAGTACTCGCCTCCAACAGACAGAAGTGAAACACAAGGACAAACATCACTAAGTGGTCTCATGGTTTAACCACAAATAACTCTGTCCCAGCCAAAACCAGCACAAGTGGTTACAGAAGTGTGGTATGGATTTGCTGTAGACAGTACTAACCACCCTGTTCAGCTTGGGTAGCAAGGTGACAGAGTCATCTTTTGAGTAGTTTTGAGACATGATGAGACAAATTCAAATTAAAAAGCAGAAGTTACCACTGAAAACGGAAGGCAGTAAGTTAAAAATTATGCAACTCAAATTATCTAATTAACAGTAGTATTTCTGAAGTACCAATTTTTAATATTCCAATTACTGGAATACACTACTAGATGACCACTTTGGCATGGGAACAATCTACTTTGGTACACACTACTAAATAATTCTACTAATCTATTTTTGCAGCCACAAGGAAAGACACACTAAATGACATTTAACATGAATATTATTCAACACAGCACATCTTCAACTGGTGGAAGATCTTTATTGTGAGATTTTACTCTGGCATTAAGGTGCAATACAAAACAGCTCATTCACAAATTGAAATGCTCACCTTTTTTACTGATTGTGCCATTCTGAACAAAAGCCTGCACAGTAACATTCCAGAATATCTGTGTTACATTTTCTGCTTCAAGAAAGTCAGCACTATGACACACAAAGACGTTATTCAGTTGAACTGGACCCATAGTATCCTTTACAACAACGGTAACTGGTCCTACAAACAAGCACAAATATTTTAAAGCCTTATGAACATTTATAGGTAGCTATGTTTTCTGTTTTCCGTAAGAGATAATTAACAACCCTAGCTTCTCTTGAATTTTACCTATGTCTCCTGACCTAAGCATTAAGTAACCAAGCTTCTAGAACTAGAGAAGCCATTAAAAAGGTGAATCCTTTTACTTAACCTTTTATTTAAAAAAAAAAAAATATCTATGATTAGTAGGTATGAGTACATGGAAAGCCTACCACTGTATTGTTTTGCTTGGTGGAAGGTCAACAAAATTAATCTTCCATATGCCTGTTGTTTTATCAGCAGCCCCTCTCTGACCACAGCTGTTCAAACAGTTAACCTTCTCCTCCTGTTCCACTTAAAGGAATTACAGATTCAGTGAAGCTAACTAGTCTGTGCTCTTATCCACCATGCAGGCACGATGACTGCTAAGGCAGCATAGAGCCTTCTAACTTTTGAAAGAGCAAACCGAAGATCAGGCACGTGAGATCCAACGTTTATGGCCAGGACTGTTTTGTAAGCACTGAACATTACCTTTTCTCTTAGCATCAGGAAATACAGCAGTGTCGTTGGTGTTGTAGGTAAATATGATGAAGTCCCCCTGATAAGTTTCATTGTTTTTTGTAAAGTTAGCGCTCCAAGAGTGGCCTTCTCCAAACTGTACTGCCACAAGTGCAGCTTGTGTGTCATTGCCACAGACGCTTCCATTGTGTGTCACATTGGACGACAAATTCAAAGTCGTGTTTTTCTACAAGAAACAGGTAATTTTAACTATTTTCACAAAGTGCAGTTCTTCCCCATGACACTGTCATAAACCTGTTGGAATCAGATGGAACCTTGCACAACATTAGTGAGATTATTTCAGGTTACTCTCCAAAATTATGAAAAAGGCTCCTTCATGTCTGACTCTGAAAGGATTCAAGTACAGCACAATGTACACACTTAAGTAAGTGCAACAGGCACTTTAGGCTATTTGCATATTATTTGGGAACTTATACTTAGTTTAAAAACTAGGATTTGC
Source organism: Eubucco bourcierii (assembly GCA_013396675.1). NCBI lineage: Eukaryota > Metazoa > Chordata > Aves > Piciformes > Ramphastidae > Eubucco > Eubucco bourcierii. The sequence goes on along the minus strand of VWZE01007414.1, from coordinate 200,030 downwards.
AAATAACAACCGAGCTAGTAAAAACAAAGTGAACCCCAAAACACTCTAGGTAAAAGAGTGCACTCAAGCTTTTGTCCAGGACAAAATACAGTTCTCAACAAAGTTATCTCCAAATACTTACATAATCACTACTGTTTGTTTCATAATTTATCAAGAAACTCATCATCCATTTTGCATACAGGCACGTAACATTAGAGGCATCCTTTACATCTACTTCCACTGCATATGACTTGAAAAAACCTACAAGATATTATTATTTGTTGTTAAGACATTTCTTTTATTTGATTTTCTAGAACCACTTAAGAGGACAGTTCATTACAAAGTCATAAATTATTTCAGGACTGGATCTGATTTGCCAGACACTGAAAGCATAGTTAGATTTCTAAAAAGCACTGGAACTAGGAAGTACAATGAAATTATTGAAGCTAGATGCAAATTGAGAGAACATTTTATAGTGTTATTTACCTGACAAAGACAAGTATTCACAGAATGGCTTGGGTTGGAAGGAATGCTGAAGATGAAGTTCAAACTCCACTATCACGGGCAGGGGCACCAGACCAGACTGCTTAATGCCCCATCCAAACTGGCCTTGAACACTTCCACAGCTTGTCTGGGCAACCTGTTCCAGTGTCTCGCCACCCTCACAGTGAAGAGCAACTTTCTAACATCTATCCAATATAAACCTAACCTCTAGATTTAAATGAGCATTTGCTCTCAGGTGAAAAACTGAGTAAGATGAAGTGCACAAGCCTATCACTTCATTGACAACCAAGTCTTCTGGCCAAAAGACACGCAGAGTATATTCTCTTTAGGTATTTAAAAACATCTTTACAGTTGTTGGACTGTTTAACCCAGTGACTTTCAACCGAGACTTTCCCGCGAGACCAGTCAGAATTTATATTGCTGTGACCGCTGACCCCAGAAGGTGAGCAGGACCGAAAGGCTCCAGGCAGGTAAACAACTGCTTGGAAGCCCCACTCTGGCGGCCCAGCAGCGACATGCCCTTGTCAGATGCCACAGCCTGTGCCCCAGCCCGGAGAGGGCACCCGACCGGCTTCCGCCCCCCTTCTGCCCCGATAGCACAAAGAAGGCCAGCGCCATGCACTGGGCCTCCGCTCCCCACCTACGGGTGACAGAGCGGCGGGGAGCAGCCCGGCACCGCCTCCGCTCCAGGCAAGCCGCCACCGGGCTGACGCGGCCCCGGGCCTGGAGGTGCAGGGCGGCCCTGCAGCACCCCGCACGCGCCCGCCTGTGGCCCAACGCCGCATNAAAGGAGACAGTGGGGAGAACGGTGGGGCCCCATGCTCGCGGCAGCACCGAGAGACGGCGGGCAGCAAGCAGGCGAGGCGAGCGGCCGCGAGCGCAACCTCGCCATCGGTCATGTGAGGGGCGGGGCGGCGCCGCCCGCGCGCCGCCAATCGCCGCGCGGGGGCTCGATTCGATGTCTCGCGGACAGAGCTCTTACCGCGAAGCGCCTCGGGCGGGCGGCTGCCGGCTCCTGCTCTAGGGCTCTGGTGGGGCCTCGCCGTGGGGCGGCGGCGGCATAGGCCACTTGCCCCGGCTGTGCGAGGCCACTGCGGGTCTCTGCAGGAGCAAAGTACCGGTCACTTGGTCATTTGCAGTCTCCACTGGGGGTGCTGTAGGTCGAAAAGAAGAACCTGAGAGGAGGTACACGTTCAAAGAAATTTGATTCAGAGATTTTCAGTGCAACAAATTAAAGAACTGAGGTATTTTCCATGTTTACGAGAAATAAAAAGTGGCAGAGACGGCCCAAACTGATGCAGAGGTGGAGACGCTGCACTGGGTTACCGTGCGGGGTCATGAGGGCCTGGCGGGCCTGCCCTGGGTGCTCTAGTGCCGGGGTGGCCCTTGGTGTCTGGTAGTGTCCCTCTGCGTTGATGCCACTGTCACTACTGTCTGTTACCCAAGGCTGACCAGAGATGTACTCGGGAGCACAGTGACGGGGCTGAAGCTGTGCCATTGATGGCCTCTAGAGCAGGGAGGGACTGGCACCTGCACCCAGAACTGGGATGTTGTGCTGCAGTTTTGCTGATGCTGATGTACACCACGGTGGAGAAAGAAGCGGGGAGAAAGCAGCTGCTTGCTGTAAATGAGGGAGGAAAGAGCCAGCAGGGTGGAGACAGAAGTGGACAAGAAACCTGGTGAATTTAAGACTGGAAGTACGTATAAAATGCGAGGCTTGGAGAATGCCGAACTCCACCACAAAGAATGGGGCAGTGCAGAGGCTAGGGAGGGGCCTGCTGGTGAGAATCTTACATTTCTGCAGGCTTCGGTTGTAGTGCAAAGTCGCTTTTTAGAAAGTAATCTCTCAGAGAGATAGGAGCAAGTACGTTAAGACTCTTAGGAGAGAGACATTGAAGTAGGCTTTAGTTAATTGGAGGACGAGAAAATCATACGTTCAGGTAGTTTGTGTGGAAGAATGTCACCCTTTGTATCAGCTGGAACATTTACTTCAGGACAGGTAGCTTTATGTATCAACACTGCTATGTTCAAACACCCTCATGCTCTGAGTGCAGAATCCTGAATACTTTGATTTCTTGCTTGCACATAGAAAACACACTGTAAAATTATGATCTTCTGAATATATAAAAAGCAGACTGATTATCTTGTTTCCTTTATGCCAATTCATGGAAGCTTGAAATGAAATCAGGTGGTTGCTATCATAAAAATCAAATAAATTTCTGTTTAATAGCAGAATAAAAGTAGCTACCACTGTGGGATTGAAAGAACAGTATGATTTATATAATTCAGCATAATGAAAAGTATACTGTTTTGCAACAGAAATACCATCATTAAAATCAGAACACAAAAACACAGATTATTTTCTCTCTTTGTGTGCACCTGGTTGCTTTGCCCTCCCTGTGTCTCCATCCCTGCCATACAGCTGTCCTCCATGGGCACTTTGCAGTATTACACAATTTTACTGTGATCTTAGCAAGGTGCACTCTTCATTCAGAGGCTTACTTCTTGCTTGTTGTATCAGTCAAGATAAATGAGAAGTCAGTTCCTCCCTCGGAGCTATGGGAAAATGATGTTTGAGCTAATCCTGCTTTCAGTTCAGTCAGTGCCAAACAGGCTGTAGAAGCAGCTTTTTAAAAAGAAACCTGAAGCTATATGAACCTGGGAGACGGTAAACTTGTAGTTTGTTGTGGTGTGTGTATGTCAAGGCTGACCCTACTAACAGCATGGGAACCTGTGAAGCAGCCAAGCAGCCAGAAAGGTTAGCCATGTAATTCCTGCCCGTGTACAAAATCCTTGGGAAGGTTTAGGTTGGATGTTAGGAAAAAAAAGTCTTCACAGAAAGAGCGAGTGGCCATTGGAATGGGCTGTCCTGGGAAGTGTTTAAAAAGAGACTGGATGTGGCACTTGGTGCTGTGGTTTAGTTGACTAGATGGTGTTGGGTGATAGGTTCGACTTGGTGATCTTAAAGGTCTTTCCAACCTGGTTAATTCTGTGACTCCACCTGCAGGGAGCTGTCACAAGCACCTCACATTCATGTACAGGATGAAGCCTTCCCAGCAAAACCCACAAGCTCCAGCCATCTGAATGTATCAAAAGGTTGTTAAAAACAATGTTCTCTTGTATTAGCACAGTGATAGTCTCTTCTTGCCCATCCAAATAACAGAAGCTTGGGTTTTGGAACTGTTTTCCCTAAATGGAGAATCTGGGGGCAGTCCCCACAGCCTGTAGCCTGTCTACTGTCTATAGTTCTAGAGGAAGCAAGTTAAATTCCATTCTTCTTTTGTTTAACAAGTCCTTTATGATGGGGTCAGATGTTGCCCTATTACTCGTAAATTCCATAGAAAGCTATTATGGTCAGTACATGTAGGATTCAACCTCTCACAAGTATCTGCTGTGCCTTATTTGTCATGAGTAATTTCTTTGTTGATTGTGGCAGTCTTAAAGAACGGTAACATTGATTTGATAGCCAGGCTTTGGTGACATAAGATCAAACTCACATGATTGGCTGCTTTCCTTTAATGATGGAATGATTGTTAATATGATGCAGAGAAAATGCCCTTACCTTTTTACTTTTGAGAAGGAAATGATTTTGCAGTTGGCACGATTGTGGGAGCTACTGACGGATGGCAGGCTGATACTGGTTTTCTGACTTTAGGTTTATTGCTGGACGTGACAATGAGGACTGTAATATTTCTGTATGGCATTATATTTTTACGATGTTTTGTTTAGTCTCTTGTCAGTGGTTTTAAGAAGGTATTGGCATGTAGTGAGAACAAATATGAAAATCCTTATGATTTCTCTTTGAAGCTTTGTTTCATCAAGGAATAAAAATTCAGGCCTACTGAATGTATGCACTGTTCTGCAACTTTTGTTCACATATTTTTGATGTCCAGCATATGCTTAATCCTTTGCAAATCCTTTAGCAGCTTCAGATGGTTATATATGATGTATGTAATCAAACTTTCCTTAACCCTGGGATTTGAAAAATTGATGGATGTGTGTGGTCAGAAGCTAAGCATGCAGTGTTTAATGAAGCACCAAGTAACTTAATGTTTCTGATTTGTGGTGCAGAAGACAAAGCTTGTGGTAAAATGAAGAAAGAGGTAATACCCAGGACATGCAGTAATCACTACCTTTCGCCAATATATTTTTATTCATTGCTTTAGATGTCTATTTAAAAAACAGGGCATTTTCTGTGGGTTTGGTGTTGTTTTTGTTTTGTTTTGTTTTGTTTTGTTTTTAAACAGGGTTAGGATTATAGCAGAACCAATGATTTCTTTCCAGGAGGCAGAGGAAGGATCTGGTACAGTTCACATGGAAGAGCTGGAAAGATGAAGAGGTTATTGCTGGCCAGAGAGGTCACAGATTCAACCAGTAGAGGCAGAAGAACCACAAGGACCTTCTTTGAATCGTGCCAACAACTGAGAGTTACAGCTCTTCACCAAAGTTTTTTCCTTGTCACGCAGCCCCCTTGTCGCCTGGGGAATACGGATTTGCCATGACATAGACACTGTAATGAAAACCATACTTTGTCCAGCACGGTGTGACATCTGCAGTGCTGAGGTTGCCAGCCTGCTCAGCGGTAGGAGAAGGATGGTTCCCGAGAGCTGTGCGATGCTAGAGCTGAAAAAATCGCGGATGATCTAAGAAGTGCGAAAGCAGAGGTTTGGCGCTGCTCTGAGCAGATGGCAGCGTTGGGGAGCTGTCGGGTTTCTGGAGGAGGTGGTGTAGGAAACCAAACCATTAAAATGCTGCGGGAAAGTGCTGAGTCAAGGCTAGGGCAGTCACGTGAAACGCCAGGAAAAGAAACCTCGGCGGGGAGGTGAAGGGATCAGAGAGCAGGTTGCGGCGGGCAGCTGCAAAACTTCCTGCCAAAGCTCTCTGAGATCTCCTGTTGTCACACAGCTGGCAAAACACCTCCCAAAACAGTTTAGCAGGAAGGCGGCACAGGCTTCGCCACCAGCTTGTTACACAAACACAGCTCGGTACGTGCAGCTTGGTTCAAGCATATCCTGGCTTCCCGGGAAGGCGAAGGCGAGGCAAGGAGCTCGCGTTTGACATGGTGCTGTCCCACCAGGCATCCGCGCTGCAGCGGGACGCCGGATGAGGAGGTGCCGTCGGTCTTGGAGTGCCCACTTGTGCTCCAGCTGCTGCTGGATATGACAGTACGCAGCTGGGTTAACATGTGGCAGCTGATGAATTTGTGTATTTTGTGAGTCATGCCGAACTACTTGGAGGTCTGTTCGATGTGAAGAAGACTTAGCTAACAGCTTAAAATACTCACTGGGCTTGTAACGGCAAAGTAGAAAAATGTCAGTGGTCTCAGGTTTGTGTTTTTATCGACATACACTGCTAACTTGCTGAGGAAACATCTGTCGGCTTCAGGTGACTCTCTGAAAATCTCTGGCTCTGCCTTTGAGGCACCTCCCAGTTCCAGCTCTTACAAAAGATATCTTGACTGTAACTTTTCCTAAGAGATTTCAGCAGGAAAGGAAGTTGCATCCAAAATACTGTGTTGGAAGGAACACAACCATTTTCATAGCTGAATATTTTAACTGCAGGACTTCAGTGCTACAAGATTCCTTGTGATCTAGGAGTAACATTACATCTCTTCTGCAGAGAGCATGTCAGAGGATGTATGTAATTAGTCTATAATTTCTAGCTCTGTCAGAGCTAAGAAGCCAAGTCTGTCAAATCCTAAGCTAATGCCTGTTCACTGCATGGTTGCGTGCCTGCTTTGCACTTTTGGAGCTAGGATTTGAAGCTGCTGCTGTAATAATAAAAAGGAAGAAACCGAAGGGATTCTGCAAGTGACAGAACCATGGCCCTGTGGTTGCAGGAGTGAGCCTGACCTACTCCCTGGCCGCAGCCCACAAGCAAGCTTCACCTGCACAGTGACAAGGTTCCAACTTGCCGCTGCAGAGGCTCTACATTATAATCTTTGTTCCTATCTGCTCCCTGCCAGACAGCTGTACCAAAGCCCTAGCCCACACGTGGCAGATTTCATTTCTGTTGTGTCTTTCCCAGTCTTCAGTAAAATTCAGAGCAATCTTGCTTTGAGCCTTAAACTAGCATCAACAGAAAGATTTTCTTAACATAGTTAAGGGACTACTTCTGAAGGTGCTATCTGTTTTTGACCACAGTAACAAAGTATTCTCAGATATACTTCAAGCTTCAGAGACTGTCCAAGGGTAAAGCAGAACATGCACTTTGGTAATTTCATGGGAGGTTTGGTCTGAGAGTGAGTCTATGTGCTAGGTGAACATGCTATTAACCCAGCACTGATGTTTCATGCTGCATTAAAATTACTTACCACTCCAAACTGGTAAAGAAAAATCCATGCCATATAATCATGGATTCAATTTACTTGCGTACCAGCCCTTCTCTATTTGCAAAGTCATAGTGACTAAGCTTCATAAATCAGCACTGTAACCCTTGAGCCCTGAAATGGCCTGGGCATTATTAGAGCCTCTGATGCCTGACCTTCTGCCTGCCTTAACTGCATGCAGCACCTAAATGTTTCATCTACTGGAAAAGCAGTTACTGCAACTTCCTTATTGCTGAAAACATTGCTAGATGGAGCAGAACCTCTATGTTTAACACCTTTTTTAGAAAAAGCAAAATTTTGCATCGAAAACGTGATTACTTGCACATTTTAACATCCCTGTTTTTCTCCACCTCCAGGTGTGTCAAGCTGACAAACAACTGATCGATTCATCTTTCATTTTTATCTTAACACTTGTTTCCCATAAACAGCAGTAAGAGTTCTAAAAGCCATTTAAAAGATGACTTTGTATCAGGAAGCAGTTACTTAACCAGAAGAAAAACATGCTCCATTGCAGTTCATCAGCATCTCTTGTTCCTCTTTCCAATTAACTCTGTATTTTCCAAGATGTCTTCTGCACAAAGTGCAATGTCTCTCAAGCAGGCTTTGAGATGTTCCTTTTCTAAATACCACAGTATGTCCTGCCAATTCATAGTAGCAAAAGTATTTACTGCATTGTTACTTTTCTCAGAGAAGACAGATCAACCTCCAAATAGCCGTCTGCTTCTGAAGTGTGTGCATATATACATACACACGTATTTCCCCCTGCAGGGTTGCAGAGAATGTAAGAATTATTCTAACAAAAAATTCTTAGTAGAAAAACAACTGTCTCATGGCTTTAGATTTTTCCAGGCTGTAACAGTGCAAGCACTGCAGCATTATTAGTGGAAGAAAGTCACCATACCTATAGAAGTCACCGCACTAGGAAGGTTTCATAGTGGAGCAGTGCTATACAAGATCAGCCTCCCTGCCATTTATGTAAGCCTTCAATGGAGTCAGTTTGGCAGACCAGCACTTGCTTTGCTACACAGCTGTGTCATCCAACCACCCCTCCAGAGCTCAGGAAGTAACAGAAAATACCACTTTCCATCTCTATTAAGTCCACGAAGTGCCCAGACCAGGAAGGGTCAGCCTGAAACATTACAAACATGAGGAAAAACTTCGTTGCAGTGAGGGCGAGAGAGCACTGGAACAGGCTGCCCAGAGAGACTGCAGAGCCTCCTCTGCAGACTTTCAAAACCTGCCCGGATGTGTTCCTGTGCAAACTAGCATAGGTGATCCTGCCTTGGCAGGGAGGTTGGACGTAAGCTCCAGCAGTCATTTCCAGCCCCTAAAGTTCAGCGATTTCTTGCAAATCCTACTCAGATTTAGTCCAGCAGTTCCAAGTGCCTGAAGAACAACTAAGGCCCATGTTTGCCATCAATAGAAGCATTGTCCTTCTCCTTTGTACTTTAACAATTGTACCAGAGCCGTTAAAAAAAATACTACTAATTGTACTGGGAAACAAGGAAGGAGGAGTGGCCTCCTCTACTACCACCAACCCTTCATTACATTTGGACCATTTCTGTCACTTCCATGCATTTTAATCCCAATTCAGTTTGCAAGGATGTTTGCATCATTCCCCTCCAATAACCTCGCAGAAGACTCAAAAATAAATTCAGGAATGGAAGCCACTTAGAAAACTCAAGGGATTTTAATGACTGAATGAAGGAACTAATATTTAAGTAGCAAACAAGTATTTTGCTATCAAAGCACAAGCTAAAGAATTTAAAGCCACAAACATTAGTAAGCCCAACATACAGAACTTGGAGTAAGAAGGCATTTTACACACAAGTTTATCAACACAAAACTGTTTAATATTTATTAAATGACACAAAATACCTAGATAACAGACTCACTCTCTGAAAGGACATGTATTTACATTATTTACCAACTTAAGAAAGACTCTCTGTACCCATATCAGACTTATGAAACATAAAAAAGGTTTTGCTGCTTTTTGCATCGAAGGATGCAATGGTGATACATGCCCTGTTTGCAAGTCTGCATGAACTATAATTTTTGATGCAGTGAAAAGCACAATTTTCATATTCTGGTAGCTGAGGGAAGAGGCTTCTGAAAAGTAACAGGGTTAGTTTTTTCCCCCCACCTCCAGACATACTCTGAAGAACTGTTATACAAAAAGTATATTACATTTTTGAATGCTGCTGTACTCTTACAATTTTAGTGTAATGCTTCAAAGAAAATATTCTTCCTACTATATGAAATTGCTAAAAAAGTGGTATTTGAACATTTCTTTAGGTGCATGTCATCTTTTTTTTTAAGAAAGCATTAGGGCAAATGATATGTCTAGGAAAAAATGAAAGGCTGACAAAGAAATAAAAAGAAAGCAGAGACCAAAATATGAAAAACAGCTAAAGCAACTTAATTTGCTAGAGTTTTTTTTTTTGTTTGTCTGTTTTTAATTAACTATTTACTTTGGCACCTTTGTGTAAACTATAGAACAAAATGACGTTTACAACACATTTGCAATTACAGCATTTAAACAAAATGGTCACTTTTTAAACCAGCCAAGACAAAAAAATAGTCCATTTATGGGTATAAAGATTAAAAAACCTAAAATATATATTTCTAAGAATAAACTGCAATTTCTTATGAACAAGGTGCTATAAACTGCATGCAAGAGTCAAGATTAAAAATGTGTGGCCAAACAGACAAGCTGTGTTATAGCCAGATGAGTTGTGGTCCAAGCCCACTTTCACTTTTTTCTTACAGAGATATATATGGCTCAATAGGCAGGCACATGATCCCAGCAAGAAGTTGCAGAGTTGCACGGCTGGACGATAAATCTTGGCTGCAGCTTTGTCATTAACCAGGAATGAACAAGACCTTAGCAGAAGAGATGAACAGGTTCTTGGAGAGACCCCATGAAAACACAAGGAGAAGCCTTCTCCCCTCCCCTCTCTCACCCCCTCTCTGGGCCTGGCCAGGGTTCTCAAAGTCTATTCTTTGGGTTGCTTTAACTAGATTGCCACTTAGGGTCTGCCTCAGATCATGGAAGTCTGATGAGATGTGAGGATGTCTGCCAGATAGTATCTTCTGCATTTAAGTTACTGAAATGGATAGGCTAAAAATTAAACAGGCCTTTCCAGTTAGACTGAATGCAACACACTTGTCTAATGAGGGAGGATTTTACCAGAACAGGCATTTTAAACATGTAGTGATGTTAAACTTATGTGCTACAACAGACTGAATGGAACCGATTCAATACTGATACTCATCACACCCGGTCTTCCTAAGAGTTAAGTTTTATGCTCCTTCTCCAAAACACCTTTTTAAAGGGAATCTTTTATTGGCTAGAGATAAAAACACATACAAGAAAAAGAAAAAACAGATGCAAAATACAGAAGTTTTTGGGGAGGGGCATTTTTTTTCCCTCCCCAGTGGGTCTTTATTTGAACTAATACTTAAAAAGATATGCAGGAGCAACCTTCAAGTTTCTTACAGACAACTCTACTGTTAGCATTTTTCTAATAGAAGCAAGGGTGGTCTTGGATGTCTATCAGTGGTTATGCTGTAACAGTGTCTAAGGATAAGTAGATTTTGTGCAGATTACAAAAAGCTGTAGAGTGTCAGCAAGTAATTTGGTAGGAAAAATGAAACATCTGTTTCATCTGTCAGCTGAGGACTGCATAAGAGAGCTCGAGAGAAAACACAGCTGCGGAAAATATGGAATTTAACAGCAGATTAAAAAAGCAGCAAAGATGGGATGTGTCAGATACAAAATACACATACATACATACACTCTCCCTCTCTTGCACATGCACACCCCTGATTGTGGGATCACAGTGATAAAAGTTACAGATCTAAGTTACACTGCCATTAACAAAAGTAACATTTTGCTTTCAAGAACTATCTGGTATTCCCCAGGACTAGCAGTGCCTGAGAGCACACAGCTGATCATAGGTCTAAAGCCTGGCTGGGTAAGGAAGAACTGTTACATGGAAGAGTTACCTTTCCTGCAGACACTTTTCTGTATATTCCTGGCACGTGTTGCTATAGCAGTAAGAAAAATGTATTTCGTTGAAACAAAGCTCTACATTCAAGTGACTTATTCTCCCATGTCTTATAAAGATGCAAGGAATGCTCTCTGGTCATCTAAGAAAATACATTTTAGATGCCTTGTAGCAATACTTTCTATATGAGAGGTAGGCTTCTGGGTTCTAGGAGGCCTGCCACATCTAGGGCTGAGTTCTTAAAGCTTTAAGTTAAAGCAAACCAAAGCAGGGCAGTCTGTAAGAGCTGCCCTGTCTAAACCTTGAGGTTAGTTCAAGTTTAGAATGTTGCAAAGCAAAATAAGTATTAAAATCCATTTGCAACTTTTGTTCTTACAGTGTTACCACAAGAACAGTGTGGCTTTTCATAGATATCTGTAAATAGATTCTCTTTCCTAGAGTATTGCTGCCAAGAGGTGAAGGCCTCCTACCCATGACTAGTAAAAACTGTCACTTTTTCCATTATGGCTGTTTTATGCTTAAAATTGCCAAAGGTGAACACTTAAGTCTTGCAGGCAAGCCATATAAATCTAATCTGAACTTCCTTTTGTTGTAGCAGTTACTTAAGAATGGTGTTTGTATATACAGTACATCTGCCCACACTACACACATTTTATATTGGTACCATTTTGTCTTAATTGCAACCAAGAGTATTTTCCATTAGATCAGCAATAAGCATAGCTTGGCATATTCCTCATCTTCCCTCCCTCAAGGGAAAAATCCAAGTGTGGGCATCAACCAAACCAATGGTATGTTACTAACTCAAATGCATCCTGTACAGTAAATTAAAAGTTTGCATGCAGTTTAAGCATTTTAAAGGCTATTTTCTTATATTAATTAACCTTCTGTTTCCACTTAAAGGTGTGAAAGATCTGCCATGTATCAAGGGACTCCTCTTCAGACCCAGAGACAAATGGAATCACAAAGACCAGGTACTTTCTTTCAGCTTTCTGCACATCTTACTAAATAACATGCAAAGAGTTCAACAGCATTCTTCTTAAAATGTAAATAGTACTCTTTAAATGGGCATGTTAACCACTGAAAGAAGTCCACTCTACTATACTTTTCCATTACACTGCTTTCATTCAATCATCGGTAGTATAAAAAGTCAATTAACAGGATCAACAGGCTAGTTTATTCACTGGCAACTGTGTATGACACCAAGTGTGCAGTAAAACAAAGGCCAACATATGTTTATGCAATATAGTTGTACTGATTTGGGTTTTCTTTATCTCTTTCCATGTAGTCCCTGTCAATTAATGATTCTATTCTCTTCTTAAGGTCAGCTGGCTGTAAAATAAAGCAGATGTCAGCATTACTACTTTGCAGTCAATGTTTCCTGGTTCTTACTTCTTAACCCAAATATCCATACTGTTTAAGATGGCTAAAGAAATAGAAATCACAGTTTAAAAATTAAAAAAAAAAAAAACAAAACAAAACCAAAATCTTTTAAAGCATCAAAGCTTCTGAAATCTGCAATGCATGGTTGATTGAAGAGAAAGTTACAAAATTAGCTTGTCACCTGCAGCTAAGCATAGACTTTTTACAGCAGGGAAAGTTATTTGCTGCTGGTTGAACTCTAAAGAACTGCAATTCATGCATTATGTACCAAAGTGTTTCTATTTCTGACTTTTTCCTAGTAAAAGATGGTACAAGTTCCCTTTTATCTTGACACCGGGGAGTTTCGCAACAGTTTGGGAGCCCTGTGATTTTGTTGGGTGAAGGACTTTCTAAAAATGCCTCACAAGAGAGTAAGGAAAACCATTTAAATCTTGTTATAACCCTGCAAAGCTCATTTGTGGTTTAGTCAATACTTACAGGCTTGCAGTAATGTAACATGGTAACAAAATAGAATGAGATGGCAGTATTTTTTGCTTTATATCTGCACTGATAGAAAGCCTTGTCTATTTGAACTCAGATGCATTACTCTTTGGAGGTACACAGTAAGTAAATTTACACTGCAGCTGTGAACTAATCCAATTTTCATTCCATATGTATATATTTATATATAAACTTAACTAATATAGTCTGTCTAGAAAAAAAAGACCTGATAATAATATTGAAAAAATATCAAATTACTAATCAAAACCATTTTTGCATTACATAGCCAAATAATTTTCTTCTTGTCCTAAAGAACATGTTGCCAGAACACTTAAAATGCAAAAACAGTGTACAAGGAGAGCTGGCTGCCTAGTTACTTGCTAACAGACTCTGGTTCTGAAGGCTTTTGGTAATAGGTTTAACTAACTTGAAGGCCTGAGGTAATATTCAGATGAATTAATGTAATTTATATTTTAAGAAATCTTGAAATATTTGCCCTTCCCAATGGTAAAGAGATGTGTGTTTTGGACAGAAGGAATGTTCAACTGAGAACAAGCCAGGGAAAACAATTCAGCAGTTTATGAAAAATAGAAGTCAGTACTACACCTTTACTGGGAATTTCAGCTGGTTGTAGACCTCTGACACAAGCAGGTTATGACTCAGTGTTTTCCGCATCTTCATGATTCGTACGATTGCAGCGTCAATCTGGTATTGCCGGTCTTGGAATACTCTCTCTGTAGTGCTTGCCTGTTCCTCTACCTGAAGGATACATTTACAAAAGTTGAAGACAGCACTAGAACTGTGAAAAAACAATTCTTTGTATCTCTAATAAAGTTCTCAGTGTAAGACAGTAAAATGTCTGTTGTCAAATATTTGACATAAGTCCTCCACAAAAATTAAGACCAACTATCTACTGAAAACCACTTGCACAAGCAGTTAAAAATCTGTGCACAAAGTTTACATCAGATGCATGTCAGGGAAAATCCCGTGTGAACTTGTTTGCATTCACAACCCATTCAATAAAGCTCCAAGGAAGAATCAAGGGTGAAAAGAAAATTCACTAATCAGAACTCCTTTGGCACCACTGATCCCACATGTCTAACTATGGAAGCACACACAGTGAGCTCTATAATCCAGATTATACATGGAACTCTTACAAATATGTCAGTATAGAAGTTACAACTGAGAGGAAAAACACTGCATCATAGATGGACAAGCAACAAGGTATTTAACCCAAGAATGTAACCCCTGAAGGATTAAAGAGAATGTACCGCTTCTTTCATTTGAATTTGGTTGATCTTTATCCTGAAGAGCTTATGTCTGAAATCATCGTTACATGTGAATTTATCACCATCTTCCACATCTTTGCCTTTGGGACTTTTAGTCAGTACTCTGGCTTTGCCACAAGCCAGAGATTGAAGTGTCCTTCTCAGCTCTCCATCCTCTAAAGCAGAAACAAGTTGTTTAGTTTATTTTTTTTCAATAAGAACACCCAGTAGTCACTTGTTTCCAATACTAACCTATCCCAGTGGCTTGCTTTATCTCTTCTAAACTGAATTCCTCTCCTTCATTAAACATGAGCAGCACCAGTGTCTGGAACAAGGACACCTGAAGTTCTTTCTTGCCCTGTCACAAGGAAAATAAACTAACATTAATAGGCTATTGGGTTTTTTGTGGAGTGGGGAGGAAAGAACACTTCGCTCTTCTATTATTTCACGTAAAGGATTTTAAAAGATTGTTTTATTCATTTGAGAATATGAAAGAATAAAAGTTACTGGTCATCTTGTGTTTACTATGAAATACAGAATGAACTTCAGGGCACAAGAATAAATTATTACATCCAGTGACAAAACTCACCCCAGATACACATCAACTTATAAGACACAACTCAGAGCACTGAGTGCTTAAAAAATTCCAATCTGAAAAACCTTTTAAGTCCAGTTGTAACACAGCCATGAGTTTAAGAAACACAGTATTAGGAACTACAGAACTTTTGAAATATCCAAATTTGATAATACTTGTTTCACCATTACTATTTTTCAGGAAGTAGAACTGGTGTAAACACACACATCCCCAAAAAATTCTCAAAATATATTTGTGCCCATGAAGAAATGCTGAAGGAACATGACTGGAAGCCCCATAGAAACAGTTGTGTTCTTACAAGCAATCCAAAACTTTACTTTGAGTAGCAAAAAGCTTACTGTGAAGATGCTTAATACTGTCAGATGAAGATAACATCAGCTATGGTACATGGCTCCTGTTTTTTTCTCCAGTATAAAAAACAGTGCCATTTTAAAAGTAGAACTAAATCCATTGGGTATTTTCCCCAAGCAGCGATCAGTAACTTTTGCCTTGGATACAGAAATCAGATGCACCTTCTTAGACACTTGTATTTTGGAAACTATCAACTCCAGAAATGATAGCAAGAAGATGGAAGTTAAAAGTAACTGCAGAACCAGTGCTAAGTTTGCCATCACAGTCAAAAAAACCCCAACACACCACAAATAACCAACTGTTTGTTCAAATACATCTGTAAGTTACAGTGCAGACTTGGAATCACCAAAGCAGCAGGAATAAGAGCAATAATATACTCACCTCTTTAAATTCTGCTTTTAGTACACAGTGTCCTAGTGTTGACTGCCACTGCAGTTTCCGACCACTGTGTTTTCCCAAATAAAAGGTCTTGAAAATCTCCTGTAGTTTCACCATCTACAAGAAATAAAAAAAAAACTCAAAAGACTAAACCACAATTTCTACTTGAAAAGCATCCTTCCCTTCCGTCACAATCAAATAAGTCTTAAATAAAGGCTTAGAAAGATGAAGGGGATTGCAAGAAAAGAAGATAAACTTCATTGAAAAAGACATTACACATCACATTTCCTTCTAGACATTACATGCATATTTAAAACCAAGCTAAGGTTGATATCAAGATGCATTTTTCACAGGCTGATACTTTATATAAAGATGTTTATATTCATTACCTCTGGGGGCAAATGAACCTCCATAGGCACATAGGTTGGCCAATAACCCATAGTCAGAATATTCACTGTTAGTTCAATGTTGCCAGGTACATTCTGATTTTGCATATACTGCAGAAAGAAACAAAGTAAATTTAAACAAAGCAATATTTACGAAACATATTTTAGGTAAAACTGAAAGGTTAGTTGGAACAGACACTAAAAGAGCACAGAAGGCAAGTGACCTTATGATGTCTTCATTATACAAGCTCTTAAGTTACATACAAGAAAATTTGGGTAAGGAAAAGCACTTTTCTGAATTCTGAAGACAAATCCATAGAGAAAGAAAACAGCAGAAGAAGTGTTTTAGTCTGATTGAAGATGTGCCAAATTATATGTGAATGGAAGAAACAATGTTAAAATTTGCTTGTAATCAAAGCGTTACAGAACCACCAGAGCTAATAGGCAAAAGTTTACAAGCCAATCCACCGTGGTTTAACTGGTGTCAAAATGCTTTACTAATTTACAATTCTACTTTTATTACTGGGAGTGGTAGCTTGCTTTGGTTTGGTGTTTGTTTGGGTTTGTTTTTTTTTTTTAAGAAGCCTATTTCAGGTTTTCTGCCTTGTTGTTCAGAAAACCCATCAATAAATTCAATAAAAGTTTCAAAAGCACAGAACTCAGAAAAATCCCAACTGATTTTCAGTAGACAATTGTTTTCCCTCTTGGGCCTTTGCCCACTCCTTTTTGAAAGCCATTGCCTACAAAGTCATTTTCTCTGTAGTGAGAGTCAAATGAGCTTAGCTCAATGTTTGTAACTGAAGACATCCTGCACCACCTTGTTAGGCTCTCTCAGAACAACTAATTGAAAACGCAAGTAAAAGAAAGAGTCATGGCAGGCCTTCCCACAGTACCTGTTTAAATTGTATCATTATGTCTTTTGAAAGCTCCATATCTTTAAACATTCCTTCAAGTTTGCTGGTGAAAGCAGCTCCACATTCTATAAAGAAAAAAATGTAAATATTGATCTTGCTTATTTTCAACACCATAGTTACTGCTAAATATCAGAATGTACTTTGAAGTAAGAAGACCTGTTTCGGCCAGTTTTTACATAAAGACCTGGAGTTTAAGTTATAGAATAAGGTAAAAACCAAGAAGGGGGAAAATGTCTTCATGTGACAGCTGTTTTGCAGCTCCATTGTTTTTTCCCTAAGGATAAGGCTGCTCATCCTAGGGTTCCACTGGCAATATGTCACTCAGACAGCAATACTAATCTCTGTTCGCTGCCTGCCAAACTGTCCCTCAATGACAGAACAAGATCAAGTTCTAAAAATCTTGCTCTCACCCCTAGAAGACTCCATCCTATGAAACAATGAAGACCAGACTAGAAGACTGCTAGTTGGCAGTTTTCTACTTCAGAACTTACATGGAATGAATTCCGAGCAGAAGTTGTGCTCAGGTTCTTTGAGTACATGACTGATTTATTCAGAGAACCTCAACTCTGTCACACAGACCAAGATACATCATGCACTTTAAGTTCCTAGTTTTTGGCTATTATTACAAAGATAAAAATCAAATTAATGTCCTCAAAACCTCAACACCTGCATGTCGAAGGCAAATACAGCACCTCTGGGAAAGCTGTCATTAGTTATTAAGATGACTATTTTTAAAAGAAAGTGAGGAGACAGGTATTTACCATGTTTCAGTTTGGAAAGCATAGATTTTTCTGCATCTACTGATGCACTCTTCCCAACTAGTAGTCTCTTGGCTAGATCTTTTTTATAAAAGGCCTCAAAGACATCTTTTCCTGTAAGAGATGAGATTTGACAATGATCACAAATCATTATTTTCAACAAACAACGCCTACAAGAGGCCCAGTTTGAAGCTCAGGAGAGGTAACAAGGGCCTTCACATCAGGATTTACATTGACTTAGATTTAGATCTTGTTGTTGCCACTTGAACACAAACTAAATCGCACAATTCCAACAAACTGCATCTACACAGAATGAACACTTGAAAATGCAGACAAACTGCAAAAATTTTTTCAGATTACCTTTATGTTACTGATTCAACTACTGTATCCCCATTAAAAAAGTTACTTACCATATATGAATCTAAATATGATCATAATTTTATCCAGCATTTTTTCAAGTTCTTCATCAGTAGCTTCTTTGTTGCCTGCACGAAGTTTTGAATCTACATATTTAGCTAGAAGAGTGTTCAGGAATAAAGTGTTTAGCATATGATTAGTATCATAATAATGTATAAAAAATAATAACTCTAATATTGCAAGAGCTTTTGGAAATGTAAAGGATCCTGAAATCACCTTCAAATCAGTTTCGTTACAGCTAGTTTGTTTTCATAGAGGCTATAAAAGTTACAACAACATTATAGCCTGATCTCTCTTTTCAGACAGGCAATTACTGGATCTTATTAGCAAACAATATTAAAAAAATGTGTGTAATAAATCCTGGTCCACATAAACAATCTCAAGGTAAAAAGTCACTATTGCTATAGATTGAGACAGTTGTAACAGAAACAAGGGCAGAAAGCATTACTCCACAGGCCTGACAGCACAACAGACTGTAAAGCCTAGGGAAATTATTCAAGTATTCAGAAGTGCAGAAAGAGCCAGCCTGGTAATGTATACATCTGTAAACAATGTTCTGGGCAAACTACAGAGGCTCTGTCCCCATAACACAAAAAGCACAGTGTATCCTCATTTCTCTGCTGCTCTACTTTAAAACACAGATATTTATGTAGAGACCCTAACAGTTCTGTGCACAGTTATGTAAGTACCTGTAAAAAGCCAATTTATTGGCAGTATTCTCACATCTGGACACCGGTCAGTTGCTGGAATGCTCAAATTCAGATATGCTTTGCTTTTCTACTGTCTAGCCAGGGAACTGATAAATGCAGATTGTTCTTAATGTTTAATGCTATCCAGTTCAATAGGATAATTTCTTTTAATAGGTCATAGTAGACCCCCAGGTTGACAATGCAAAGTACATAACATCTTTTAACCCCATCATATTTCATCTGCGTCAGCAACTCTCTCTTGACCACCACCCACATTCTCACATGGGGAAAAAAAAAAGTACCTATGAGTTCAGCTGGCTTATTTGGTCTTTTGTTAATGAATGTTTCAAAGGCTTCTTTCATGGCATTTACAAACTTCTCATTCTTGAGAAAGCAAACATCAATAATATGGTCAACTTTGTCTTTAAAATCAAGTAGTTCTTGGACCATGGTTTTGTCTTTTTCTGGATTAATTACTATGGTGCTGCCAAATGCCTGCAAAATAAAAGATATTTTTCAGTTAGCACGAATGAGTTTAAATTAAGAGATGTCAAAATGTCCAAGTTACCTTTGTAATGTCCTGTATTTAGTATTCATGTTAGTTCCACTAACGCAACAGAAGTAAAAGTATTATTAAGTATTTACTATATAATCCTTCCCAGACCTTGTATGTGGAATGAAAAACAATCAGAATAAGCGAACAGATTCAGAATTTCTGTTTTCTTCTATCTGAAGAAATAAACTTAGGCATTACAGAAGTAACACATACTCTTTCAACACCTATGACACTCTTTAAATGTCTATATCCTTGGGTTTTACACAAAGCTCCCACTAAACTCAATTTAACAGTACTCCTGTGCCATTACAGAGCCTTCCTCCACAACTACCATAGTTTCTCTGGCAACATTTTCACTGAGCAGTAATTTAAATTTTTAATTGATATTAAAGTATTTTTTGAACTTCAACTGGCTAGTAACGTAAGCTACCACTCATTGTGACAGGAAATTTTAGGCATATGAATGGCAGAATGTTTGTCTTCTGCTATCGGAGAAATACATTTGTCCCCCTACAACTGACTATAAGCAAGAAAAACCCTCCAAATTTATTTGGAGTGCAGTAATTCAACCAAACATTTAATATTTAAATAGAGTGAGATAATCCAGAGAGTTACTGGATTCTTAGTACAGTTTCAAAAGCTGCCAATTACAGATATGTATGTGCAAGTAGTCTTTAATTCTTAGAACAATGTAATAGTGAGGACTCCTATCTGTATATATAAACTTATCTCTATCACCTCATATATAACTAAGCTTCTATCTATTTATCTGTATATATAAACCTCAACCACTATACAATAGCGGCATCAGTTCCAGAATTCCAGGAATAGTACCTTTATGTACTCAATCCAGTGCTGCAAGAGAACCTGTACTCCACCTCTCACACGACTGAACAACTGATACAGAAGAGAAAGATCCTGAATTCGGTTTTCATCAAGAAGGTTGTTTAAACCTGCAAATGAGACCATTTCAATAGAAATTAAACCAAGAGTAATCCAGAGTGCAACAAACTTACAGTAAAGGACCTTCTTGAAAGCTAGCATTTTTCAATCAAGTGGTTAGTGATGGTGGAGTTTGCATTTTGGTTTCTATTTATTTTTATTTTTTTAAAGTTACCTACTTTAACTGCAAAACACAGGACAGCTGATTGAACTTGATCAAACCCTAAAAACCTTGTCACTGCACTGTGTATCTTGGGTTACATGTACTTTCTAAAACATACATTTGCTTACTTTGTCTTTACTATTCCCTAAAGATTTGAAATGTTTATGGTGTACTGATCTGCAAGAAAGGCTTCCTTGAAAGACAGAACTACGTCTCAGTTCCAGATGTCAAATTTTACAGATGTTTGAAAGCAAGTAGCTTCAAGAAACATCTTCACCTTTTAAAATTTTGGGAGAGAAGGCTTGATGCTCAACAGCAAGGTCTGTTACAGATGTGCAGGAAGATGCTCACATTCTATTTCATCCAGAATCTGGCTAGTAAGGACTTGTTTTATTATTCAACTCTTGCCATACCTGTAGCTATTTACAGAGGGTCACTTGACTCCACAAAGACTACTGCAGAACCGAAGCTGAGGTACTTCATTGCTCAAATCATACTAATTTTTTTAAACAAATTGCTTTTTATGAGCAGTCAATGTTCAGCCTTCCTGGTGCAGTCAGTCTGAAGGCTACACCTCTGGTTCTGAGTCTTGAAGATTCTATTTAACACTGAACTCAGGAGTCCACTTTCCTTTCACTTTGCTGTGTATCTGAAGGCAGCACTGCATCTCCTTACCTCTGACAAGGAGAATGGTACTTGTCCTCTTGCAAAATGGTCAATGTTATTTCATGAACTCAGAAGCAAAGGGCATTAAAGAACGATGTACCTTATACCCTTCCCCAGCATCTGAATCTGTCACTTTGTTTTTCAGCACAGGAATTTAAAGCCCCAAAGCAGTAAATACAACCATTTCTATAAAGGAGATTACCTTTCTGAAGAATGGCTGTTAAGTGTTCACCTAGAAGTTGCTTTTCTACAGTAGCAATTAGTGGCTTCCTACAAAAAAAGTTTAGAATTATTTTTCCATTTTCCATTACTGAGAGTTGTATATCATTTTGTGAGATGTTAACTACGCTTGTCATAAGGAGTGCTCTAACTACCTGAGGCCAAGGACCTGAAATAATTATACACATATTAATCCTTTTTCCTCCCCAGTAAGCAATCTTTCTTGCTGTTCACTGACTGAGAATTTAATTCACACAGTAAGCCTCTTCTACATGACTTTTAAGAAAGTTGGACAATGATTCCATTAGTCAAAAAAGTCGGCACAAGTTGGACAAAGAATCTACCTTCTCCTGTTTAGCAGGAGGACATTTATGTCTAGGGAGACAGACTGAGGAGAATGAAAATCAGCCTCAAATCAAGAGGTATTAAAGCAGAATAGGGAGCTGGTCACTAATAAAAGCATGGAAGAAGAAAGCCAAAACACAAGCTAAAAGGTTTTAGCACATGAAGGAAGGAAGGAAATAAAATTGTACAACAGCAGCAATGAAACATCTTCCCTTCAGACATCTTCTGTACCTGCTCTTTAGGAAGTTGCTACCACTTGCTCAAAGAGTTTTCTTGTGTTAGTGAACTATGTTTTCTCTCAGACAACAGCTGTCACTTTGTTTATGTCTATGTCCTATCAATCATGGCCTCTATTTGAGTGTATTTGCATAAATATTCAGAGCCTTTAGCTTGAGAATTCTCTATCCCAGGTCCTACCTTTTTCAGGTAGGATGACATCTGATTAATTGCATTTCAGCAAGAGAGAGATGTTTGCACTGGGAATGGTAGCTGATATTTTGCTAACCAGATGCCAATGAAGTTTATGTCAAAGTAACTAGTAGCTTAGAAAAGGACATCAGTTGTGTAAGCCATGACAATGTTTCACTGTAAACAAGAAATTGTGAGAAGTGAGAAGCATTTGATGGTAACTGAAAGAAATCGTAGCTGTTGGATGGCCCTCCAAAAAGAAAATCCAAACAGCTAACTATCAGGCAGACAGATTGCACTTACTGTGTGCTCTGATCCAAGTAAGTGATTATCCTGTCTGCTTCTTCTTCCAAGCGCTTGTTGACATGGTGAAGGTATTCTGGAACCTGAAAATACCAGAGTAGTTTTGTATTTAAAAAAAGGGAAAAAAAAGGAATTAAAAAATAAAAGATACAAAAAGACGACAGTACTGTTCTGACAGCATCAGCAGCTCCAGCTTTAAGCAGAAGTCATTAGCACTTTGACTGAAGGCAACTGCATGGGAATTTCCTTTCCAAGGTAGTATAAAACATGAAGGTCACATTATTGCCCTGTTTGCTGGCTAAGGCAGCAGAACAGCTCATCAACAGGCATAACAAATATCGTTAACTATTCCAAATACCTCTCGTTCCTGCATAAGCCTCTGTCCCTCTGCTGCATAGAGGCGGTTGGTCTCTTCCAAGAATCTATGTTCAAAAGAGTCTTGATAAATCTAGGAACACAACATGACAGCCATCAGGTTAAAGCTTCTTGAGCACTACTTAGTGTCAGCTGCTTATTGGTTTAATGGTGAAACGCATTTACTCACCTGCAAGTCAGAAAGCATGCTTAGAAGGCTTCGCAGTAAACTCCTATCGATAGCCTCACCATTTCTTTCCCTCTCAATCAGCAGAAGAATGCCATCAATAGTTTTGTTCTGAACTTTCTGATCACTGATTATATGAGTTCTGAACAATTCTAGCCCCATATCCCTAAAAAGAAAATACTGTTCAATAAATTGTGTAAGAATCACACCCAAATATTCTCTATTAATAAAATTTTATCTGGATCAAGTAGGGAGGCAAATACCAGCATTCTTCCAATTCCTCATTCCTCTGCCCCCAAATCACTCAAGGTGAACCAACACAAAGCAAAGACAACCATGGCAAAGCATCAGCAAGTTACAAATCTGTAAAAACCACAGTGTTTTTTTTTCCTCCCCCCTAAACAACCACTTAACTGTTGTAGTATCTTTATTTTTCATTTGGTTGTCAGAAGGATTGCAACTGAACAAACAGCATCTTTCGTGAGAAAAGGATAATGTAATCTTGGGTCCCAATGCCATGGTCAAGCTGTTGGACATCACGTTCCAATATCTAATTCTTAGGCAGAGCTTAGTAGAACTCAAAATTATGTGAAAGATACAGATTTCTCTTTTGAGCATCCCAGTTAATGCCTTCCATGAATTTCAAATTATGTGTCTAGACATTTTCAACAAAAGCCATCAGCCACTCCTTCAGTCTCTGGCAAAGTAATTCAGGTGGTGCCAGAAACACTGCAGGGCATTTGTTAATTATTAAGGTAATGGGGTGTGTATCTTGGAGGGCAAGTACAAAAGACAGACACTTGTTTTTATTTTAGGTAACCTTTCCCTTCAGAAACACTTATAAACTTTTTAATATTATGCATATTAAAACCATTAACTGGGCAACCCAAACCCTTGCACTTCAGTTGTTCAACAAGCCCTTCCCTTTTAACTTGCAAACTGGAAGTTGAGATTTACTTAGCTGAAATGTGCTATTACAACTATTCTAGAGGAATCCTGCAATTCATGACAAATAAGTTAAAAAAGAAGTTTCCCTTCAACAAGCATCGCACACAGTCACCAACTAATTTAGAGGTCACTAAAGTTTATAATTAAAAAATAACTAAAAAAACAACCCAGCAATATTTTTTTCCTTTGTGCCCTTACCAAATAGATGGCAGCATGGAATTCTGAAGTACATAAGTTCGATCCAGGAACAAAAAGATACTTCTAATCATAATCTGTTATAAGAGAGAATAAAAAAAAAAAAAAACAAAAAACAGTCATTTTTCTCTTGAAATTGAAGAGCAGCATAATTTCTGCTCAACAAGGGGAAAAAAAACACCACTGAGATTTCTCAGGCAGTGCTTTCTTAGATGCTTGATTTGTTTAAAATGTTCTGCCAGTCTCAGTGATGTGATCAATGCAACATTTAGTATCTCTCTATTTAAAATAATAGCTCCTTTAATAATAAGTATAAACCTAGACAGGTTTGCACAGAAACAACAGTTATGGATACGTGTCTCTACAATGTGTCAGAAACACACTAAAGTAGTATTCTCATGGCTTGGTTTCTAATGAACTAGATACAGCTTTATTTCATGAAGAAGGTTGACAGAAATTTAAGACAACATTACAGGAATACAGTATGTTTGTAAAGGAACAAAGTTAAGTGAAACACAGGCTGGTTTGGCAACTGCTTTTCTTTAAAAAGATAAACTTACCATTTGTCTGCAATGATCTTGCCAGCATTTGTCTATTT
Source organism: Eubucco bourcierii (assembly GCA_013396675.1). NCBI lineage: Eukaryota > Metazoa > Chordata > Aves > Piciformes > Ramphastidae > Eubucco > Eubucco bourcierii. The sequence continues at coordinate 175,709 of VWZE01007414.1, read as the reverse complement.
TCTTTAGAAAAAGGACACTATCCAATGAATCCATGAAAAAATGGTTAAGAAAACTGTAACAGGTAATGTTAGCAATCAAACAAACCAACATTAATTATTTTTTAAATACACTTAGCAGAGAGCACAAACTCACTCCCCAAAGGAGACAGTTAAATTCTTGCAAACATGTTTTTATTTTTAATGAGGGTTCATGTTAATGGTAAGAAATCAAAAATTACATCTTTTGCAAGATGTTCAAGTGGTTCATGAATACTCACAAAACTTTCTCACAAACTTTTCAAATCCTTAAAGACATAAAGAAGGCAGTAAGGCTCTCAGATCTCACAAAACCAAACCGACAACAACCAGACCAAATTATGCAAAACTAAGGAATTCAGATTACCATGGTTTAGTGCCAATGAACTAGTGACAGAAATTCATCACTGCATACTAGCAGATAAAAACATTCTGGCTTGTCAACAGCTGAAAAAAAAAGGATATTCTCTGAATTGATGGATTTGTGCTTTAATGTGGTCTTCACAGATCTGTCTCAATTGTTTGTACAAGTTTGCAGAAATCTTGTAGGAGCAGAGATTCTCAACAGCCTGAAATAAAAAGAAATTAATACAAAGAGATCTGTTGCTGTTCTTACATGTGGTTTCAAAAGGGAAGATGGAAAACCTCCCTCCATAACAACCATGCAATTCTGCTTCTCGCCCCAAAATCTACCACCTTTTAATTGTAACATAGTTGACAGCTGCATGCAAACCACGGGAGACAACATTTTATATGGCAATAGGAACAAAGGCAGGCCATGCCCAGAGCAGCTTACAGTTTGATTTCAGTTGGAGTACCAATGTAATGCAAGCAACTGTAAGACCTGCATCTCTAAGAACATTAGTTTAATATGTTCCAGCAGCTTGCTAGGTTTTATACTTCAAAGTAGACACTTGAGATCTCATTTTAATAACTGCTGTGCTCTGGAAGTCACACTGATATTACTAGAACAGTACTACTAGTTTTACTTTCTTTTGGAGTCCTTTCTTTGATTAAGTTTCCCTCATTCCCAAGAGTACATACACACATACATAGATCTATCTGTCCATCAGCTCCTTGCCTAAGTTTAGTTACAATCCTGAACAACTTAATAGTATGACTACATTCTAGATGTTTACAAATCCCAGATTTCTAGATTAAGTATTAGAAGAATTGTTGCTGTGCTTCACAGCAAGAGGCAAACCAAGTGGAACAGGGACATGTCTTGGAGACTGATCAAGCAAACAAGCATTTTTTAGTCCAGAACTACAGCACGAGACTTTTCCATAATTTATACCAATTGTCATGATTCGGAAAGCAACTGAACTTTAACTGTCTGTGAACTGATGAAGACATGATTTTTCTGTAAAATATTTACAGAACCTACAGAGGACAGGTATATATGATTTTTGACTAATGCCTTTTGATTCTATTTCTTTAATAGAAAATACTTCAGTTTCTAGTTCAACCAATGTGTAGGAGAAAAAACCCAAAACAAACCACAAACAGTTCCACAGCAACTGCACACAACCATGCAGCAACAGTGTAGTTTGTAAGTACACAGACCAGATTTATCTACTCCATTAACACTGAAGTCACCCAAAATATTTCCCAACAGTCCAAACAAAAGCCATCAGCAAGCAGCCACCGCTAAAAGCACATCAATAATCAAAATAATTAAATAAGAAGTTTCTCGGTTTATCCTTGGATATCAACAGTAATCATTCTCAGTAAACAAGTCTCTAGAGCAAGTGCACTACAGCTCATGCTGCCTCTAGGACAAACTGAAGACAGAAACAACCCTAACCAGTAACAAAACCAAAAAACTCCAAAATCAAAACCCCACAACAAAATGATCCCATACAACACCACAAGCTAAACCAAACCTATATGAGTTTACTATCAGAAACAAACAAGTGCAGTCAAAGGGTGAGTGTGTCAATTAAGACTGGACCAAGTCTGAATGAAGATTATTCGCAGAGCCAGAACTGCCACTGGAGTGTATGTGTCTTAGTATAGCAACAAATTCAGCTCTCAGCCTTGATGCTTAAGAATTCCCAGAGAAATACAATGTGACAGGAAAACATGTTCTACAGTTTACTGTTCAGGAGGTTAGGGATGTGCTCAACTATTCCACTGTTGTACCTGCGGGGTCAGACTCCAGTTGAAATTTCAGCAAAACAGAAAATAGCCACTGCCTTTGATGTCAGAAGCAAAAAGAGAAATCTAGGCTTGAAGAGCCTGATCAGCTCTTCCTTTAGTGCAAGAAATATGTTTTTTTTCTGTTGCCTTTTTTTTTTTTTTTGTCCTCCCTGCTCCCCACCTCTTACTTCTGATAAAGTCAGTTGAGAGCTGGGAAACCAATTGGTTTAGGATGAACACACTTAATTACCTACATAACCTCAGTTCATCTTTCTTCTACCTACTGGCTTAGGATGCCAGCAGCCACATTGCTGTACTTCTGGTCAGTTCAACCACCTCAAGTAGTAACATTTCCATCACAGATGTCAAAACAAGTACTATCATAGAATCATATAATGGCTTGGGTTGGAAGGGACCTTAGAGATAATCTACTCCAACCTCCCTACCATGGGCAGGGACATCTCACAACTAGACTCAGCTTCTCAAGGCCTCATCCAATGTGGCCTTGAACACTGCCAGGGAGGAGGCATCCACAACCTCCCTGGGCAACCTATTCCAGATTCTAACCATCCTCCCTCCTATTTAACCATGCTGCTTCAAACCCTTAAAAACAAACTTGCCCTCTGCACTGCATATGGACAAGCATATATCATTACATGAAATATAACAAACATATATTAATAGACACTTATGTAGTGTTCATATAAAGCTGTGCTTTCAATTTTGTGTATCAGAATTTTGAAACGTTAACAACAGGTCTGCCATCATGGAGTGAACAGCAAGTGCAAAAACTTCTGCATCTTCACTGATAACACCCTTAAAAATGTTATAATCAAAATCTGCAAATTCTTCTCAGCTGGCTTTTTACCTTTCTATAAAAAAAGAGTTTCTAAGCATACAAACACAAAACCTTTTATTATGATTTGCTCTGTGGAGCATAACATCACTTACTGCTACATTGTGCTTTGCAAATTTAATTACTGGTGTCACATAACAATAATTGCAATGTACCAAAACCTCCCAACTTTAGGGGCTCTACCTCACAAAATTATTTTGTCCCAATTTAATGGAATTAAGCATTTCAGCTGGGGGATCTGTGCCTTGCAGATGGTCAGAAAATCCGAAGGCAAAATGCCACATTTCCTTTGTGTAAGATATATTATATTGGATTTCTGCGGTTTGTTTTGGTAAATGGTAAAACCAAATTCCAGCATCTGCACCTGGGTTTCCACATTGGGGAAAAGTAGGCAAAAGAACTGATCACAGGTCTGACGAAAGAAAACCAGAAACTTCAAGAACTACTTAACTTTGATTAAAACCAAATTTCTGGTATTGCAACTTAAATCTTTATTATTCTGGCACAAAATTAAGGAAAATTATTCTAATAAAGAAGATTTTTGGTTCCGCAGCATTTCAGTTACCCAGATGTGTATCTCTGGGTGGGAAAGAACAAAGCAAGTATGAAGCTAGTGTCCCACAGAGTCTCAGAAAATCTCACTGAGCAAACATTTAACACGGGAAAGTTTTAAATCAAACTCAGGAAGTTTAACTCCATTAAGAAGAAAGATCTTATTTTGAGGTGTGCAGCAGACTCTCTTGCAATGAATAACAGTGTCTGCCAAGGCATATTTGGCATCAGGTCCATTTACCAAGCAACCGTTCAGAAATTACATTAGTTTAGTTAGCATTTAGAAACACTAATGATTCCTTTTAATATTTTTAAATGAAGGTATTTCTTTTAGATTAAAAAAAGTAAATTCATACTTGTTTGCACTCCATTTCACTGCAGAGCATTTAAGGTGCTACAAGTTAAAACAGATTTAAAAGAAGAAAAATATATTTTTGGTGTTTTGAGTGCAAGGAACATTAAAATAAGCTTGTGCTAAAATTGAGCTGAAATTTCAGTGACAAGTGTTAACCAGACGCAAGAGCTTTCAATAGCACTTCATATTATTAAACAATTTTGGAAACCTTCAAATATTTTAATTAACATTCACTTACTCTATTTTCAGCCTAAAGTGATTATTTTACAATACCAGCCAACAGAGTGTGTTGAAGTTTGTTATTAATTTCACCAAGTTTGTCAAAAGTAACAACGCTACTGTTATTTTAGCAACACTACACATTATCCTGACAAACTACTAAACTAGCTATTTTTCTATTAATTGGATTAATCTATATTTTCCTAAAAGATAATGAGCTTAAAACTGCGTTGGACTGATGAACTGTACTTAGGTTCTTGGTTCCACAAGGAATGGTAATTTATCCTTCTCTAAATCTCTCCCCAAACCTTGTACAAACAGAATTTCTCTCCCCAACTTCAGAGAAATCAGTCATACCTGAATGCCACTTTAATTGAAAAGGTGAAGGAAGAGGAAGAGACACTAAAAACATATGGAGAGAAAGATATATACCCACAGAGGAACAAATCAAACAACTGACCAAGTAATAAAGGCTTTAAAAGTAGAATAAAAAGTGTAAATGCTTCTTAACCAGCTAAAGCAGCACTGTTGCTAGGCCACTAAAACCGCAAGAACCACGATCTTAGTAGGAAAAAGGTGAGGGGGGAGATCAGTCTGCCTAAAACATTCAGCTCAGAAAGCAGAAGTGGTGCTTATAAAGAAGTTAAGAAGTGCAGTTCAAATCTGATAATTTCCTAAAACATTCAAACCAAAACAATCAGAGCTGTTGCTGAGAATAAATTTTGATTCTCACTTATTAGAATAAACAGGATGCTGAATGAGAAAAAAATATACAATAAGTCCGAAATACATTGAAAAAGCCCCAGAATTCTAGTTCCTGTTTAGAACCCAAATAGAGAGCTTTAATATTATTTATGATCCTCAATCATGAACAGATACTGTATTCAGAGAAAAGATCATATTTTAATAGTCATCTTCTTACCTAAACATGAGATGTTTAGGATTGCACATCTCTAACAGCTACATAGCACAAAACAGCAAAGGGAACATGCCTCCTTGCCGTAGTTAACAAGTTGCCTTCTTGTCGACTATTACAAGGGAAACTACATCTTCGATCATATTGCAGCAAGAAGAAAGTTTCCAAGTCCAGTGTTAGGTCTTATGAAATTTTTAATGATGATTTTAAAATCTAGGAATAATACTCGATTAACTTTCACAAGACAAAAGCAGCCACCAAGCAAAATTTCACATTCTTACCAAAGTATCAAAAACCTTGTTAGAAATAAACCCAAAAGCCCAGTGACATCACTGACTTAAAAGCACTTACCTGATAGAGTTCCTCTAAATTGTACTTAATTGAAGTACTGTTCTGGATAGCTTCTACAGCTTCTTTCAGTTTTTGCCAGGTTTCATCTGTGTAGTTTTCAGGCAATTTGGGTTTTTCTTTAAAAGAAATTGTATAGAGTTAGTGAAAGCATTTAGAAAAAGCAAAATGTTTTACCTTTTACAGAAACAGAAAACGTAACTTTGAGAGGAAAGAGACATGGGCCGATAGATTTTAATTTATACTTATACGAAAAGAAAGCATTCATGTAAACATAGTATCTTATTTACACTGGAAATAGTAATGCATTGTAAGAACGCAGCACTGCTCTTTCCCTGCACATCACTGCATCTATAGCCTGAACAGTGCATGCAATTTATAACAATCACAACACTTTGGCCCGAGTAGATTGAGAAGGGACAATGGCTAAGAACCAGAAACAACAATCCCTATCTTCATTATTCTCTTTTTCACTACCAGGACAGCACAGCTAAAGAAGTGAACATAAAAGCTGAAAGTGACAGATTGAAAAAGATAAAGATGTGCATTGCTTATTTTTTTTTCAATTTACTCCTTATTAATTCTACTCTGTATTAACAGTTTAAAAGAAACATGCATGGAAATATCATAGCTTATGGTTGCAAGGAAAAATTTCTTATCTTAGAATACTTCAAAGTAATCCATTTGCATCTCTTTCAGATTTAGCCAGTGGATATGCTAGAATTAAGCTTTCTTTTACTGTTCAAATAGTTGTGCAAATTTGACTCTTTCCATTTATTATTTTAAGCCTCTTTCCTAAAGGTTCCCCTGCTCTGTGGCTTCTTGAACAAGACTAAAGCATTTACAGCAGGCAGAGAGAAATTCTCTAAGTCACATCCTCACCATACCAGGACTATTTTAAAATTCCGTATGGTCATGTAACAAGCTAAAGAGACCAGTTTTGTTCTAATTACTGTGTTCTCAAAAGGAGGAGAAACAAAAAAATAAAGGAAGAAAGACATCCTCAAAGCCATGCCACCAAGAGGTGAAATTGGCCCACAGTTTATCCACTATTAAAATCAATTTTAACATATGTAAAGGCAAAAATCAAATTGTAAAGTTTTATGATTCCTGTAGAAATAAAGGGGAAAAGTACTTTTTTTCCCCCAAGTACCTCCCTACAATATTGGCAATATCCCAACATTGGTTGTAGTGCAAGAATCTAGAGAGGATACCAAGGGCAAATGAGACTCGCCTGTCTTCTCCAGCACTTAACAAGTACACCACTCAGCAATAAAGAGTAAGATTTTGGATTTTAGGAAGTTATTGAACTTGCAAAGGATGTGATTGCTATCACACCAAGATAAAGACAATAGCCTTAGGATTATTATTATAAAAAGCAAAGCTGGCAAATCACTGAAAAATGCTTCTTAAACTAAGTGATCCAAATACCAATTCATAAGCAATAATGATCAGAGCACCATGCAATCCATGACTTTTAACTAGTATTTTAAATATAAAAAGTTGATTTCCCTTAAATATAACAGTGTAGAAGCAACAGGAGAGTGGTATTTAGTTCCAACTATCATGCATTAGAAGTATAAATTAAAAAATAATCTAATTAAATGATGACAACATGATGGTTAGAGAATTTTTTTAAAATTTAGGCCCTTAAAGCAAAAAATTACACTTTTTGACAATGAATTGATGTAAAACATTACAGTGACTAATTAGAAACTAATTTTAATGCCAATAATATCTTTCCCTAAATGCACAGGTGAAAAAGTTGAGTAATGCAAGAAAAAAAGCTATTTGGCTATATTAAAAGATAGCAAAAGGTATCAAATAAAAGCCTACGATTTCCCCATCTTTATAAAGGAGAAAAGGTCAGAATTTTATCTAAGTTTTCTGCCTAAATTTCACTTACTACAAAGTGAAGCATCACAAAAGTTTAATTTCTCTGCATAAGCTGGTCTCTAGTAACAGTACTCAAAAATCTCATACACCTATTGAGAATATTAAAATAATGCAAACTTCTAAAGTGACAGTATATTAAGACAGAGAAAAGACCCTAAAGAGATAAACAACAAAAATTACAGCTAAGATACTGCAACGAAAACACTCAGCAAAAATCTGAACTACCTACTTTAAAGGCAAATGGGGAAACCAGAAGGGAAATCCACCGTAAGAACCTGATAATCATCTTAGTTTCAACATTTAAAACTAAGCACAGGCAGATTAACCTATAAACAGACAACATGGATAGAGGCAAGACATACAGATCCAGCCCCACTTTAAAAATATGCATTTTCTGCAAAGACCTACCATACTGGGCTAAAATATCGAGCTCTGAATCAAAAATATTATAGAGAAATAACAGAGTTTGAAGGAAGGTGATTTACACACTTGTATAGCAAGACAGGACCTTTTGCCTAACAAGAAAAAGCCTTCTCAAGAGACAGAATGAANAAAAAAAAAAAAAAGTCCCAAGCAGTGAAGTACAGCTCAGGATGTGTACATGACTGGGCAAGCATGCATCATAAAACATTATTCTCCCTTTACATAAGTAGAGAAACATTCACCACAGAAAAGCATTTCCTGTATAACTTGGAGCTATTTGAAAGCCAACCGGTTTTCAGGTTGAAAACAAAACAAAAAATGGGCGTCAGCCGCCCATAGGTTGTGACAAATTATGGCCTGTTACCTTTAAAGTTCTTGATCACTAATTTCTTAGCAGAGCCAGGTTTACTGTTGGCGAAACTGGAAACAGTAGAGGAGGCAGCTTTGGTCAGACCATTTGCATGGTGCCCCACAGCCACTGACGAAATTAAAAGGTTTTTATTTTTGAGCTGTTGTTGGTGTTGCTGTTGAGAAGAGGCAGCAGGAGAGGAGGATGAAGACGACTCTTCAGCCATCTTCACATCGAGTCCAATAAAATCCACGGAGTCCTCAAAGCGCAGCTTCTTCTGGAGGTGATGGTTAGAGGAGGCAACCCCTGAGGAGGAGCACGAGGACGTGGTAATGACAGAGGAAGATGATGAGGAGGTGTTTTTGGGAGGAGAGGAGGCGCAGGAAGAAATTGAATCAAATTCTTCTCTTTCAGAATTGCTGTTACTGCTGTTATTTAACTTTCTCTTCTTGCAGGAGGAGCTGCTGCTGGTATTACCATCAGTGGCAGGTCTGACCTCCTGGGCTGCAGCTGGGGGGTTGGGGGAAGAGAAACCTGTGGGAAACATGAACACACAGAAGTGAACAGGCTGAGGGGCATCAAATCCTTATGGTGTGACAAATGGAGAGAGATAGTTTGAGTCAGTCTCTCTGGTGTCTCTCGGAAAGGGGGTCTTTCAACTCCTCTCTCTCATCAATGGTGTCCTTCCGTATTCACCCTTTTTTCCTTTCTTCTTTCTCGGAGAAATCACTTTATCTGCTCTCTTCCCCTTTTCTTTATTAGTTTCTTCTCGTAGTTCGTCTCTGTTTTCCTGGTTTTCCTGCCTTCTCAGCAGAGCGTCTGTTTCTGCCTCTCGCCACCCACCAGTTTCTTTCAATTCTTCTCTCCAACACCAGTATCTCCTCACAGTTGCCCGTTCCCCCAGTTTTTCCTTCCGCTCCCCTCCTGCTCCGGCCGACTCGTCTCCGCCGAGCAGCAGCGGGGAGGGCTGAGCGCGACTCCCTCACGCCTCGGCTCCAGCCCCTCGCCCCACACGCCTCCCTCTCCCTCGCCGCCGCCCGGCCCGCTCTCCCCCCACAGCCCGCTCTCCTCAGGCTCCCGCCTCCCCCCTCTCTGCCGCCTGCTCGCGTTTCCTGAGGGGGGACGGCCCGGCCCAGGGCTTGTTATTGTCAATACACGGCAGAGAGGGATCCTAAAGATGGCGGCACATCCGGTCGCCGTGCATGCTGGGGCGCGGCCGCCCGGAAGCACAGTGAGGGCAACGCGGGTAGGCGGCGGGCTCCACCTCCGAGGAGCAGCCCTTGCTCTCCCCAGCAGCCCCGTTCCTTGCCAACACCCCCAACCCACCGGAAGTGATCATGTCTGCCAGCCACTCGTTACGACCGCGCCCGTTGCTTCTCTCACGCACCAGCGCAGGCCGCCTCTTGAGGGAAGGGGGCGTGGCCGCCGGTCTCCGCGTGGCGGGCGCGCGGAGAGGGCGGGGCCGGGCTGGGCTGGCGAGGGGGCGCTGGGCTTGTCCCTCGTCGCGGCCCGTACCCGGGATGTGCGTACGGGGTGTTGGGGGAGGTGCCGGTTCCCGCCCCCTGCCCTCAACCTAGCTTAGCCGGGCGGCCTCGGCAGCCATAGGATTGGTGTTGTGTGTCGGGGCAGACCTCGCAGGGACGCGTCGGAAGCTTTAGTCCTGCTTTTCGCTGGCCGCATGGCTTTTGGCTGAGGTAAACGTGATACAAAATTGAGTCTAATTAGAGTTGAGGTACTTCACTCTCAGCCTGCGGTCAGGGTGAAGGCTTCAGCCTGGTAACCTTATTTTAGAAATTATTTTTTTCACATATATATATATATATACAAACAATCATTTAGCGTCAACCTTTCCATACGACTTTACTATATATGGACTTCAACGTGTACTTGGGTCATAACAGCCCAATGCAAGGCTATAGGCATGGGGCAGAGTGGTGAGAAAACTGCCCGGAGCAAAAAGGCCTGGGGGTGTTGATCGACAGCCGGCTGAATATGAGCCAGCGTGTGCCCAGGTCGCCAAGAAAGAGAATGGCATCCTGAAATCAGAAATAGTGTGGCTAGCAGGACTAGGGAAGAGATTTTCCCCCTTTAGTCAACACTGGCGAGGCTGCATCTCAAATACTGGATTCGGTTTTGTGCCCCTCGCTACAAGGAAAACATTAAGGCACTGGAACCTGTCTAGTAAGAGCAACAGCGCTGATGGAAGTTCTAGAGCACAAATCTTCTGAGGAGCAGCTGAAGGAAGTGGGATTATTTGGCCTGGAGAAAAGGAGGCTGAGGGCATACCTCATTGCTCTCTACAACTACCTGAAAAGAAGGTTATGGCAAGGTGGGTGTTGGGTCTCTTCTCCCAAGTAACAAGGGATAGGACAAGTGAGGAAAGAGCCTTCAGTTACACCAGGGGAGATTTAGGTTGTATATTAGGAAAAATTCTTCCCCCAAAAGACTTGTAAAGCACTGGACAGGTTGCCCAGCGAAGTGGTGGAGTCACCATCCCAGGAGGTATTTAAAAGATGTGTAGGTGTGCTAAGGGACATGGTTTAGTGATGAACTTTGCAGTGCCGGGTTAACTGTTGGATTTGACTAACTGAAAAGTATTTTCCAGCTTAAGTGACTCTATGATTCTATAGCTTTAATTGGGCTAAAGTCTAGGACTTTTTTATTTTAAACATCTGAGAGGGAAAACAGAAATTGTGGAGCTTTAGTGGCCCTTTTTTTGACTCTAGTGTATCTATTGCCAAAGAAAGTGTGAACTCTTCAAGAGTATTATTACGATTCAATCACTGTTGAGAAACAGCTGTAAAAAGGAAACAAGTGATGAGGTTTTGTTCCAGTAGACATTCTCCAAGGACTTCAGCTGAGAGCATGCACCTGCCTTCCTGACAGCATAGCTCCTTGGGGGAAGGCTGTTAGCAGCTCTGTGTTTGATAGAAAAAGACATGCTAACTTGTCCTGACAGAAACTGTGGTTCTTAAAGATATGAATCTAATTTTACTGAGGTTTTTCTGGAGCACGTTTTCTGAGTAACTGTCAAGACAGCTCCTGAGGCCTGAAATGTAATACTAGTGATGTGTAGAAAAGTACTTTTTCCATATTAAAAAAAAAAAAA
>VWZE01007414.1:87537-161654 GCA_013396675.1 Eubucco bourcierii | reverse complement strand
TTTTTTTTTCCGCTAAGCTATTTTGTGTTTAAATTACATTAGTAAGTTGTGCGAGCTGGCACAGGAGGCAGGACATACTAAAACCAACCATGAAACCTTTGGTGAATTTTTTTTCTTGTTGCCCCGTGAACCCTGGGAGATACCTGAAGCAAAATCTGGGTAGGGGCATACAAGTAGGGACACTGGCATCGTGGAGCTTGGTCCTTGCATGAAGTGAAAGAGCTTTTGAATATGCTGCTTTTGCCTGTTTTTTGGGGACTGGTGCAGGCATTATTTACCACTGTGCTTTATCTTTCCCACAGCAGGGCAGGAATTGTGTTCGATAAGGTTCCTCTTAGTCTATCACAAGCCTATGCTATGTAAACGCTGAAGTTGTACTTGTTCAACCCACAGAGAGCAATTAGTATGATATTTTTTGACACCTCACTTGCAAGACTCCTAGAATGTCTTCACTTCTGTGTTTTACTCAGTGGTTATGAGTGCTTTGATTTTTCTTTTAAAGGATTAATTTTGATTTAAAGTGATGTATTACCGGGGAAAACACCGCCGTGTCTGCAGGCAAAGAACTCCTAGCTGCTGTGAAAGCCACTCCCGTACAATGGACAGTGCTGTGGCAGAGCAGAAGAATGGACCCAGGCAACTTCTGGCTCCGCGCCTCGCCGGTGCGCTCGCTCTGACAGACACGGCTTTTCCGTGGCCTCAGCAATCTGCGGGTGAAGGATCTTTCACCAGTCCCAGTACCTTGAACCGGTTCTGCTGACGTTCACTTCTGAATTCGGAGTTCGTCTTTCCTTGCAGCTTCGTGGTTCATAATGACATCACGCAGTCGGGAGCCAGGAGGATGAGAACGGTAATACCAGACTGACCCGGAGGGGAGCGATGGGAAGGACCGGAAGGCGCCACAAGTCAGTGCGAAGTGGTATACCGGGAAGAAGCATTCCCGCCGCATCAGCCACCGCCCGGGCCCGTTCGTACGCCCCGCTCCGCCCCGCCCCGCGTGTTCCGTTGTTATGGAGCAGCGCGACGGGCCGTAAAGCGCGCGGCGTTTCCGGCTGGCGCGGAGGGGAGGGTCGGGAGCCTCGTGTGAGGGAGCGCGGAGCCTGTGAGTGCCCGCGCCGCGGCTCGCCGGCCCCAGGCACTTGGCCGCCCGGCGCCTCACCGCCCCCAGGATGTTCAAAAAGTGAGTTAGGCCTCGCTGCCTCCCGCCGCGAGGCCGGGGCTCGGGGGGCGGCGGGAGGGTCGGGGGAAGCGGTGTCGCGAACAGGCCTTGGTCCGGGTGGGCCCGGCGCTTCTCGAACCCTGGGGCTCGGTCCTGCCGGCCTGCGCTCACGGGACCAGCACGGCCAGGCCTTGCTCGGTGGTCGGGGCCGGGGGAGCTGCAGAATGGGAGCTGCCGGTCCATCTGCCCCCTAACCCTCGCTGTCTCCTCGACCTTGTGGGGCCGCAGCCCTCAGCCTGCGAGGCAGAAGTGCTCTTCAGCCGGCGGTTTTGCCTTCAGCCGCGTTGGCCTGGGCTGTTCGTGTACTTGCTTATTAAAGAAAAAAAGTAAGCTGAGTCATTAACTTGTTTGAACTTAGGATAGTACAAAGCGTGGTTCGTATGGCTGTGGTCGGGTTGAAAAGTCTTCTAAATACATTCGATCAGGGCTGTAGCTGTTGGTGTTACCAGCAAAGTCTACTCTGTGAGTCGAATATATTAACGCTGTGTGCCGAGGTGTATCTGTGAGACTAAGCACGTTTCAGGAATGTACTCAAAGTTTAGAATTACGGAATCTTAGAATGGTTTGTGTTGGAAAGATGCTTAAAGAACAGCTAGTTCCGTGCCCCTGCCCTGGGCAGGGACACTCTCCACAGGGGTGTCCTAGATAAGGACAAAGACCGCCTACTAGCAAAGATTCCCTCACTCCCTTCCCTTCTTCCCCCAGCCTGGTGTTTCCAGCGAACAAACTGAAGCATCCTGAAATCCTAGCCTTGAAAGCTGGGCAGGTGTGATACCCCTAAGGTTTTATGGTTTAATTTATAAGTGGTTTTGAACAATGCTGCTGAGGTACACAGTAGATTGTGCATTTCTGAAGTATTTGTACTCGACAGATTTGATGAAAAAGAGAATGTATCAAACTGCATCCAGCTGAAGACTTCAGTTATAAAAGGTATTAAGAATCAGTTGATCGACCAGTTTCCTGTTATTGAACCATGGCTAAACCAAATTATGCCAAAGAAAGACCCAGTCAAAATAGTAAGATGGTAAGTTTTCTTTCACTTAAAACTTTACTTTCAAGGTGCTGTGATTGATTCTTTTATGTATTTGTGTGTAGTAGGTGAACCTGGTGTTTTTGAAAAACATCTTATCTGACTTAGTAGGTAATAGTTATGTTTTGGTCAAACAAAAAACTTTGTGTACTCTTCAAACTCTCAAAGGCAAATGCTAGTAGGATGTCTGAGGAAAGGAATATTATTCCAAGTAGTGGATGTGCAACCTACTTGGGGACACTTCGGGGATCAGCCTGTTCTTGATGCATTCAATTTTATAATTACGAAAGCTCAGAGTTGTACCCCTGCTTCATTTGGTTGGATAACTTCTGGTAGCATTTTTTATTATTTTTGGGTTTCCACTGTATAGATTAAAAAAAACCCTCTTGAAATAGAGGGTAGTATATTTTCACTGATTCCTTCCTGTTTACTCATTATACTGTATTTAAGAAAACCTGTAGAAATACAGTTTGTGTGCAGCTGGATGTTTGTAGATTTTTCTTTCTCTGAAGGAGAAAGAAGTGTGCAGGAGGACAGTGTTGGGAAAACAAGGCATACAAAATAAAGCTTTAAAAATTTTTCTTGTGAATTGACTGTGTTTAATTCTCAAATTCCCCACTAGACTATGAAGTGATGTATTTAAACTATAAAAGAATTGAGTAGCTATTGGAATATATTTTTTTTTAAATCTTGCAGTCATGAACATATAGAAATCCTCACTGTGAATGGTGAGTTGCTGTTCTTCAGACAAAGAGAAGGGATTTTTTATCCAACGCTAAGGTTGCTTCACAAATGTAAGTTTCCTGGGGATAGTAGTGGTGGTGGGGGGTGGGGGGAGAGAGGTGAATGAGGTTCTGATTCCACAGACCTTTTTAATTTGGTTCAGCAGGAGGACTTTAAGATCTATTCATGAATATGAATATATATATATATATATATATACACTGTATACCTTCTCAACTTCAAAATACTGGTTTGCTGTCTTGGGTACCTATGCTTCCCTGCAGTTACTGTAATGCTATATATTAAGCAGTCTGATTTCTAAGAATTAAATTGTGCAAAGCACAAAATTGAGAGAGGTTTCTCTGTCCCAGAAATCTAAATTTTCTGTTATTAGACTTGAAAAAGGGAAGATAGAGAATTTCTTTGTACTCCTTTCGCATCCTTCCAAATACTGTATTACTAGAAAAATATTCCTTAATCATGAGTTGAATGATATAAAGTATACTGGTTTCCTGTAAGGATTTATGTTGTTTGCTTTTTACTTTCTACAGTTTACCCTTGCATTATTTTTCTTGCTGGGCTCACTCATCTGCTTGATTGTGTTACTCTGACTTGTGTGAGTGTAGATGTCTGTAAAAATGTAATTCAGTCAGATTTCAGTGTTTGAAATACTTCAGAAAGGTGTGTGCACTTGGAAAAATGGTTTGGACAGCTGAAAGCCTTCATGAATTTTGTCCATACTTTGCCTTTTCTGTCCTGCTAACATTAAGTTGGTTTTGTTTCATATAAGAAGTTATACTTGTAATCTGAGAAATGTTAAACCTCTTGGTTTTAAGGCTGAGTATGGGCATTTGAGTGATTGTTTTCACTGGGGCAACTTAGTAAACTTGAGTGGGTATATGAGCCTGCAGGGGGCATAGGTCTAGTGCTGAATTACTCTTTGGTTTTCAGATAAAAGATGTGGTCTGGGAGTACAGTACTTGTGACCTTTTGGGACTGTACAGCCCAATAGGAGCTCTGGCCATTTTATCAAACTTCCTACCCTTGCAGCATACTCTGTATCTAATTGCCCCATCTAAACTGACTTGATAATGAGTTATGCATGTTGTCATCTTGCTGTATTAACTGTGATGCTGTGACTTTTCCCTCCTAGATCCATTTATTCTACCACATCAGCAGGTTGATAAAGGCGCCATTAAATTTGTACTAAGTGGAGCTAATATAATGTGCCCTGGTCTGACATCTCCTGGAGCAAAACTTTACCCTGCTGCTGTCGATACTGTCGTTGTATCCTTCTTTAACTATGAGTTACTACTTGCTGTTGAGTTCAATTTCTGTTCTTAACTGATCATAATCTGAATTACTTTGGATTTTAAATGTTTTTCATGGAGTAACTGGTAATTGAAAAGGAGCTACAGAGGTTCAGATGCTACATGGCAAAGTTGAAATTGTTCTTTTTTTTCGTATTGTGATCCTTTAAACCAAATAACTATTGCTGCTGTGCTGTTGAGTGGGATACTGTCCCATTAGTTTAATAGATAGGTGGGTCTTCATTGAGATTTTATGCAGAACTGTAAAAGTACTTGTATGGTATAATTTATCCTGCTTCATTAATCAGTCTTGGATCTCCTTTAGTCATAGAAGATTTTGCTCCTGTTCCTAGGGAATTTGGAAATATATTTAGGATCAGTTTTGCTACAGTCAGGACTTGCTCTATGTGTTTGATAAAGTCAGCATATGGAAAACGAGAAAAGTATGCTAATCCCCTCCTCATTACATTACTGAGAAAGGAACCCTTCATAAATGCAGCATTAATACCAAGCTCTGCTATGTGTTGTGGTTTTTTTTGCAAGTTAGATGCTATGTGAAAAGATCAACACTTAACACCTTGTATTGCCAAACTTTGAAAAGCACATGGCTGATTTTAGAACTTCTGGGTTTTCAAATTTATCTTGATTCTTCTGCACCTTGGAATCTAAAATGACCCCACAAACATGCAGTTTTGTTCCAGGAAAGGTAGACTGTATCATTGCTGAGTGTTAGATACAAAGGTAGAAATTGTATGGTGCTGAGAGATCATTTTCTGTAGTTGTTGTTCAGAATTCATAAATACGTGCTTTGTTCTACACACTGATTCAATTGTTAAATGCAGTGTATTGTTTTGCTTTACTTTAAGACCTAGAGCTCTAGAATTACTGAAATAGTGAAAGTTTAGCATGGGATTTTGAAACTTATTGCAAAGTCATTTCCTCATATTGCTTTTACTTTTCTGAAATAGTTAAACTGTTTTCCTTATCTGCAGTTCATAGGCAATAATGGCAGAGGGCAAACAACATGCATTATGTGTGGGAGTAATGAAGATGTCAGCTGAGGACATGTAAGTGTTATAAAAATTGAAATATGTTTTTATTCCTATGTTAAGTTGGAATATAAGTACTACTGTCAAGGTTATATTGCTGTATGTAATTTTAAGTGCGATAATAACATCTTGAAGTAGCATATAAGGTGCACCAACCAGGTTTGGGCTGTGTTGATTCCAGCCCTTTCTAGCACTTGTGTAGATGAGGAAGCTGATCTTGGTGTCAGCAAGTCCCTTTTTCATGTGGGAATGGTTCTCAGCAGCATCATCCTGTCTGTACTGGCTCATTCTCTGGTCCTCAGTCATAATTATAGGACAAAGGTAGGAACGTGTTGGAGGGCAGGGGTAGAATGGGACTGCAACAACCTGAATTTGGACCTGCTGTTGAGGAATTCATATTCCTCAGGATCCTTTGTGGCGCCTTCAGAAGACTCCCAGAGTAGGTGAAAAGAGCAGCTACTTCTGTCCCAATCATACATCTGCAGTGCTGTGCTCTGATCTGCAAAGACTTACTGTATTCTTAATCCTAATAAATTCAGCAGCCTTGGAGTTGAAAATTCTTTTCCTGTGAGTGTGAGAGGCTGGTTTGTCTCCGGAGCTTGACAGTGAGAAGCAGCATTAACTACAGAGGAAAATGAAATTACACTGATCTGTGTAGGCTGTTAGTGTGTTGGTTTTTTTTTTTTTTTTTTTGTGTGATACTTTTAAAACCAAAAAATGGTGAAGCAGTGTGATTCCAGTCATTTGGTGTGTTTGCAGTACGTGATGTGTTAACGCCACAGTTAATGCAATTAATGTGGCAGTACTTTTCCTTCCTGATTACTCCTCAGCAAGCTGTATAAGTAATGGAACACTTAATGTAAATATTATATTCTGCAGGGGAATGAAACTTGTCCTTGTTCCTGGAATGATAAAATTTATCTTGTTTATTGTGACAAAACTAGATCTTTTCATTAAATAATGCACTGGAAGAAAGACAAACACAAATCCAATGCAGATACAAACCAAATCATTTTAGAAAGATGATGATTTAAAGATACAGAGGCATAATATGTCTTTAACATGCTTCAAGTCTTTGGCATGCAGATTCAACATCTCTAATTCTTTATTAAGTGGGTAGATGTTCTGCAACTAGCAGTGAAACAGCTCACCAGCACTTGATAGTGGCACACTTGGAACCAGAGCTTGTCAAATTTCACATTACACCACCTCCTATGCTAGGAGGGGGGAAGTTGCTTACAACAACTGCACTATTTTGTAGAGAAATGATAAAAGAAAAGTAGTAGAAGTGTTGTTTGAAGATCTCCCTCCCACAAGGTAGTAGTTACAAATGAGGAAGGTTGATGACAAAATGTGAAAGGCAAATACTGCCCTTCTATCATTCAACAGTGCTTGTCATTGCTTCCTGTCCACCTGTTGTTGAAGATTTGACTTGGGAGATGATATCTTCTCCCTTTCCATCTGACAGATGTTGCAGTTTCTGCTTCAAACATTGTATTTTGTATTGCTCCAATATTTAACCTAGTTAATACGTCTGTACCTCTTTCCTTCCTTCTACAGTGAGAAGGTCAACAAAGGGATTGGTATTGAAAATATCCATTATTTAAATGATGGCCTTTGGCATATGAAGACATACAAGTGAAACAAAGAACTGTTACTCCAAAGGAATGCACTTAGATTAAATGTGGACTGCTTTGTAATTCCTTGTTTTTAATGTGACTGAATGTACAAATTATTTTGTTCCGTGGCTCTGCTAAATAAATCAAGTGAATGCAAAAGTACTGTTAGGCTACAATAGTTTTCTAGACTTTTCTTTAATTACAGTTCTTTTGTTTCATCTTAAACCCAAGTCTTCAGTGACTGAAAATACCTGGTGGAAAGATCCTGCATGGACTGTGAGTAGACTATTTCAAATGAAAAGAAGGAAAAAGTCAAGAAATGTTTACATTTTTATGCTCTTCTAAAAGAGTAATGTAAAGTGTGTGGTTACCATGGTTTATAAAACATCTGAAACATTTCAAATTTTTTTTTCTTCTAATGAACATCTTGTTAGTCTGCCTGTTTCTTGAATGTGGAGAAATCTGATTTTTTTTTTTTTAAACTTTTATTTTTTAATTTAATTTATTAACAGCATTAACTTCAGTATTTTACTTCAGGATTTTCTCTTTTTAAGATACATTTATCTGTATAGGATTTATGAAATTAGACTCTTACGTGGACTAAAAATTCTTTTCTGTTAGTTCATATCTGAAGAGTGTATCTATGTTCGTATTTCTACCTGCCAACACTTCGATACCACTCTCCTTTAGTGGAGTTTAAAGTAGTGGTGTGCATGCTCCAGACAGAGAGTTTGCCAACTTGGTGCCTGATGCTCTACTCCTTGTTAGCCTTCTTATTTGAAGAGCAGAAATAAAAATCACAGTTTAACAAAGGAATGGTAGCAAAACACAGTTATCAGTGTAGTCAGGAGCAACTTCTTCAGGTGGAATTTCCAAAATATCTCAGCTTGTGCACACTGCCACATAGATGTCCACCAACAGAATGAGTTAAAGATCACAGTATTTGTGTGGATAATCCAACTAATTGTTCAGCAACTACGTACCCAAAGCTATGCCTGTGGAAAACAGTCTGTGCCATGGAATCGTTAAATAAACTAAAGAAACATAAGGTCTACCACACACAACTGTCTCTGGAAGCATTTATTAATATTTCAAGTCTCTGTTCTAACACTTGTATTTTATGATGGCAGAATGTAATTTTGTATGCAAGTGCCTTGTCTTGGTTCTGTTCTGCTGTTCTTATTTGCATACCTTGAGCTCTTTACAGAAGATAGTGGCAGAGGTGTTCTGAATGTAAAGGCAAATTAAGACATGGGAGATGTGTTACCCAAGAGCTGTTTTTTAAATTTCCTGCAAAATTATTTTCTGAATTGTAGTTTTGAGAAGGACAGGGCAAATTTGAAACTATTTACTGATGTGGGAAGACAAATTAAGGTCATTATAGCAGTGTTAGAGGAAAGTTTTGTTGTATCTCAGCCCTTCCCTTCTGAACACTAATGTACTTATTCATCCACTTTAGACTGCTGTAATGTACTGATTTCTTGTTGGTGCTATGGGGATTGAGTTTGTGCTTCAGTGGCTCTTTTTTCATAAAACTAGCTTTGGCTTGCCTTTTCCCTTTCTGTCTTGTCTCATGGTGTGTTCCAGTACATCTGAAATCCAAAAAATTAGACTTGTTTGCATTGTTTACTCCCTTTTTTCTTTTTACCTCGACTTGCACTCTGACTACTGCTGTTGCACTGGGGTCAGAACTGCCTTTAGTACCAGAAACACCACGGAAATAAAAACTTAGCTTTCTTTGCCTTACTTTGCCAAGGTATTTGCCAGTGTTGATCTAACCTTTTAAAAATTATTCTGCAAGAAAAGAAGCTGAATTACTGAAATGAATTTAGATGTACCAGTTTGGCAAAACATCCAAACTACTAAAGCTTTGTCTGGATCTGTTTTGATGAGCTCTGACTGCCATGGGGGAGAACATGCACAGAGTGAGACAGGCTGAGCTAGGAGGGCTTGACTGTTATTGTCAAAATGGAAGGACCTGATGCTTAAAACGGAGAAAGCCGTACATATTCTCACCATATCTAAAGCAGCTCTTTCACTTTCCCATCTGCCACCTTGCAGTTCAGGATAAGATGTGATATTGTAAATGAAGGAAAGGAGAAATATCTTCATAGATGTTTTATAACTATTGCAGCACCTGTGACACCTGCTGTGGCCTTACATGCAGCAGGCCCATGTAGTACCTTCCTTAAGCCCTGAAGGACCCAGGTCAGGTAATCCTAAAAATAAACCAACCAAAAAAACTCCAAACGCTCCAACCCTCAGAGAACACAACTGGCGCTCATCACCACAATCTCCCCCTAAACTGAGTACAGGAGAGTCTACATGTTGCTTTGCTGTGCATGTAACCAGTTTTACAGAATACTCAAAGAGCAACATATACTTGCATTCCAAACTTTTCTGCAATTTGGTGTTAAAAGTGTCCAAAGATAATGCTATACTATACCACACTTTATTGACAGTTAACTGACTTCCTGGTAAAAGCTGAACCATTATTCTAATGTGCTTACTTCTCAAGTGACACTTTTAGTGCAAGAATAATTGCTCATTTAACACGGTCAGGTAGCCTGTAATGCTTATTAAAATGTAGTATTTCTTGTCTGCTTAAAAAATAGCAGGCCAAAGGTCACTTAGTATTACTCTGTCCTGACTTCTAACAGCTCTCTTGTCAGCCTGCTTCCTGCTAACAATGCCTTCCTGGGTTGGGAGGTTGTGTGTAAAGTGATAGGTGCTGAGTAAACAGCATAGCTGAAACTGGTGTAGTTGAGTGTAAAGGAAATACCTTCAGGTTAGTCTCAGAGACTGAATCTGTGGTCAGTTTTATTGGTACATCTTAGAAAGATATAAAGACATTCTAGAAATGCCTGGAAGAATTGAAAGAATCAAATCTTGTAAAAATATATTTAAAACAGTAGACTAAAGTTCATTTGAGTTTTCATTAATAAATATTTACATGTACAAACCCCCCATATAAACTTAATTTCCTTTTGTCATAAACATTAGCAACTTTATCATTCCAGCACTGTCAAATGCCAGAAGCATTTCTGTATAAAAGATCTAGAAAAAAGTTCTCCTTTCACAAACCTCAAGGTGNAAAAAAAAAAAAAAGCCAGTACCACTAGATACAAAAATTGAATCTGTCAGAACAAATGTGGCATCAGAAGAGCTGACTCTATTCCAGGTCTTCTGTGAAGAGATGTCAGTCATTGTCTGAGCCTGCAGGTGGCAAGAAGACAAGTGCATCATTGTATGTGTGGCCGTAGGGTCTCAGCCTGTACACACCATACATCATTACGTGCATGTGGTTTGGGGCCAGGCCGCTGAAGGTGATGGCCATGTCGGAACAGCAGCCGTCCACCACCTGCTGAGGGTGAGTAGACATTGCTTCCTTAATGAGAGCACTGACTGATTTAGTGTTGAAGACATCTTTCCCTTCTGAGTCTTCTGCATTTTCTGCAAACACTCCAGTATACTTCAGGCATATTGCTAGTTGTTTATCCTCATCAAGTTTCCAAATCATACTTCCCTGCTCTGGACATTTGTCAGACTCTTCAAGAACACGGGAGAGTCTTCTTAGTGATTCAATGCTCAACACGATTCCTCCCTTAGCATCAACATACTCGAGGTCACCAGATTTCACGGTGTGGCCTATATAAAAAGGCTGTGAGGGGTCTTTTTTCAGTAAGAAATACTTGAGGTTTTCAATAATAGCAAATGTTGTTGGATATGCAAGGAAGAACCAGCTGAATTCATCTTTATAGCGTTCATATGTTATCTTGTAAGCTTTTCTCATCATCACCCATATATCATTTGTGTTGACAGCTACAGAATCAAACACTTTGATATGTTCAGAGCTGTAGAATTCTGCCTTGTCGCAGTGCTTGCTCCATGTCTCTTTCACTGCAGCCCAGTGCCCTAGATCTTTGGGTTTCACAAGGATGATACAATAAACACGGACACTTTTACTAAGCTCCATCCGTTCGCCTTCTGAAAGGTTTAAGACATCTTCTTTGTTGGGAGCCTGGATGTGGTGGTGCTCGTGGTGATGTGCTTTAGTCCCGTGGCCCACTTTAATATGTCCAAGGAGTGTAACCAACATGCAGAATACTCCCCCAAGCACCACGCCCTTCATAAAGGAGCTGCTTTCAGAAATCATTTTTTCCTAGAAAGGAGATACACTGTAAGAACTCACAGGAATAAGTTTACTATTTCAGATCTCCTAGAGTTTTAACACCTCCAGTTTGTGAACCCAGCTGCAGTTCCCTTAAACGACACAACAGGACAACGCCGGTGAACAAGCGGTGACAAAACTACTTTCCAATCTCGACTCCCTTTACTGCCAGCGGTACAACAGATCTGGGCAGAAGGGTTTTTGTACGCCAGACCTTCTCCATAGCCGTGATCACACGGCCGCCGGCGCTGCTCTACGCCAGCCCCATTGATTGGGCACCCAGAGAACCGAGACGCCACGGCATCGACCCGTGCGCTGCCGCGGCCACGTCGCGTCCCGCGCGCGGCGGCGCTTCCTCAAGGGAGCCCTCCCAGAGGCCAGGTCTCATCAGTCCCACTCTCCGCCACCCTCCCACCGTGCCGTTCAGGACCCCGCTAACGGCGGCCCGGCCCTCCCCACCGTCCGCAGTGCCCTGAAACACCCGGAGCGTCGGGTGAGTCTTACAACCGGAGGGGTTGGCCCTGCCTTCTCTTCCCACGCACGGCTTCCGGTGACAGGACCGACCGTCCGACGCTTACCGATGCCGCCAGAGCCGCAAGCACCAGCTGACTGGCATCCGCCGCCCGCCGCCCGCCTCCCGCCCCGGAAGCGCCCCGCGCCGCCGCCGTTGCCCCTGCCTTCTTCCCGCCGGAAGCGCCGCACGCGACTCTGCCAGGTCTCCTATTCTGTGGTGTGGCGGCGCCTCCTAGCGGCGTGGATGCCACTTCGCAGCGAATTTCGGTCCCACCGCTCTGAGGTCTCTCCCGCCGGGTCACACACCAACCTGGCCTGTCCCGCGCTGCCCTCACTGCGTCCCGTCGCGGCTTCGCCTCTTACCTCTGCCGGCTGTTTCCCGCCCAGTGCCTTCAGCGGCCGACCCTCGCCACGAGAGGGTGTCCTCAGGGCTGGCGGGACAAGCGAGCTTGGCGGCTCCAGCCAGAGAGAGGCGGGAGAGGACTAAAGAAAAGAGTGGGATCGCCTCAGCGCCCTTGGAGTTCCAGGAACGCGGGCGTGTGCTGCCGGCTTTCTCCTCTGCAGAAGCACGACGGCGTTTGGCGATGTGGGGTTGCCTATGCGGCGGCGGAGCGAAGGCCGTGGCGGGGCAGTCCTGCCATCTTGCGGGGAAAGGCGGCTGGCGGCTGCTCCCGCCGGAGCAGTGCTGTCTTGGCGGAAAGAGCTGTCAGAACGTCGACTGCTTGACTCTCCTGGGCCTGGGGAGCCGTTGCTTGTGGTTCAAGAGAATAACGTTACACAACAGTGATTTTGGTTGGTTCAGCCCGTTACAGAGCTGAAGAGACTCTTCTGAAGGCTTCTGTGTTGCTTGAAGCTGTTGCTTGGTGTTAAACAGATTCATATGGCAGGGTGATGCACATGATCCCAGGACAGCTGTTGCTAGGTATTCTGGTGTTAGAACTCGTTTAAATGCACATGCACATGTCCGTCTCAAATTACTGCCAGAGCCTGTATTTAAGAACTGGTCTCATTTCGCCGTGGGCCAGGAACCAGTCGAATGTCAGAACCAAGGGAAGGCCAACCCTAAGATGGAAGTTAAGTGAGAAATGCCAAGGGAGAGGCACGGTCACACAGTAGGAATGAACCAGAACCGACTCCTCAAAGATCACCACAAGTGGCTGTGCATTAGTTTGGTATTAAAACAGGCAGGTGTGCACAGGAGTTCATCCAGATTTAATCTTTTCAGTACTGACTAGCTGCCCATTGGCATGGTCTTTAGCTGCAGCTTCACACCTTTCTTCCTAGTGATCCTCCCTACTGTCTCCACTATATGCTCAAACAGTAGTGGCTTTTGAAACCTGCAGACCTGTGCCAGAGTAAACTGCTGACAGAGGTGAAAAGCCCCACAGCTCCTCTCGACAGACGGCCGATCCCCTGCTGTTTCCTGTTTGTCTTTCCTCCCTCCCTGCAGCTGCATTTGTCTTCTTATGCTCTTTCTTGCCTCCGAGGAAAGACATCAAACATTATGTTCTCAACGTGTGGTCCCAAATGTCCATGAGATACTGGCTATTATCAAAATATATTTGATAGGGACTTTGTTCCAATTAATGTGAAATGTTTCAGCTGACACATGAGTTGTCATCTTTTACAGTGACTGCTTGTTAATTATCACAAACGACTGTCCACTCTCTTGGAAACAGACTCATCTGTCTCTGTTATGTAAGTGTGCAGCAGAGCGGCTGGAATAGAACAGTGCAGGGACATTCAGAAGAGGTAATCAAAGCTAGAGGTGAGCTATTGCAGACATTTCTGGGTAGTTAAACACCACATGGGCTATATATGCCATGTAGAAAGAAACCCTCATCATCAGGTACTGTTGAAATTGTGGGAAATACAGAGGTATGGGCAACCCGTGAGAGCTGACTTTGTTGTCACATCACCCCATAGATTTCTAATGTTGAAGCTACTTGAAAACACACAAGTTTTAGCTGTCTGTCTGGCACCATCAGAAGATGGTGTTTAGTGTGGTTCTGGTCTGAAAGTTGCAAACTCTCATTCCAAATAGCTGAACTCCCATTGAAGCCAACAGACAGGGCAGGAAAAGGGCTTTTATGAACCCTGTGACATACCTGGTACTTCCATTGTTTCTTTGAGTCCATAAAGCACATAACTGAACAAACATGTCTGTTGAGATCTTAAATTCTGTTGTTGGAAAAGGGTTGGAGACTCCCTGTTCTGAAGACATAAAATGGTGAGGTGGGGATTCTAACTGGCAGGTAGGTAAAACCAGATTTCTTCATTCACTTCACAGGGAGCTGCACACCATTTCTTTTGGAGGGGGATGGATTCTAGAGCCAAACTTTAATTTCCTCTTGTGAAAATTTTGCCCTGCATTCTCTTCTTCAGTTTCATATTGAAAACCTGGAATCTGGAAAGACATGGCCTCTCCATAGCTCTTGTGCATCTTGAGCAAGTGTGCACAACCGCATTTGACACCAAGACCTTGTCACAAGGGTGGGCACTGTACAAAGGAAGAAGGTTTTAAAGCCAGCAAGCAATATGGTGTTATATATTTAATACTAATTTCAAAATTCCAGTTGAAGTAGCTCTGAAGATTTGTTCTCTCCAATTGGACAAAATGCTGTAGTTACAGGATGAAATTGTATATTTCTCATTTTTATAGGAGATAATGCATAATACAATCTTCTAGCCCTGAAATCTGTTAAATTGATTAACTGTGTTAAACAATAGTTTTAAATTGCTTTTCTCCCCTCTTTCATCCATGAGCACTGTCAAGGAAGGGCTTGCCATTGAAATGGCCATTATTTAAATGGTACCCTCAAGCACAGGAAGATGTATGAAAAGCAAAAGATGTGTGACTGTAAAAGAACTTATCATCTTTGGACTGCTTTATAATTTCTTCATATTTTTAATGTGTGCAGCTGAATACAAAACCTATCTTATTCTCTGAGTATGCTAAGTCAATCAAGTGAATGCTAATGTCTTGCTGGATCCAGCAATTCAGCTGGAATTGAACTAGCAGAGACAATGCCTAGAGCTGAGCTGACATCATTGTGAATGGCCCCGATGCACAAATACAACAGAAAGAGGATAGGAATGAGAAATTTTAATGTCAACTCTCTTAGAAGCACAGGAAAAAAACCAAATTGTCATTGGTCAAATAGAAACAGACAGGAAAAAAAGAAAAAACAAACCAAAACAAGATAGAAAAATCTTGTTTTTCAAGCTCCTAAAGAAAAAAAGTGAAAATGGAAATAGAATTCAATCAGAAAGAATGAGTTCTTAATAGTGCTTTAAAATTAAATGCGTGAAACAGGTATGAAGCTGCATCTTTAAGCAGCTTGCTTTTGGCAGTCTGAAGTTATTTGAAAAAGAGCCTCTTGAGAAAATTATGGTCTCAAATGATGTTTTTTCAGGCTCAGACTGTATAGGTAAGAAGCACCATTGCAAACAGCAGTGACAAAGAGCCCTGTGGCACACAGAGAAACCAGGAGAACCCTGCTCTTTGGGTGTTGCCTTGACATGTTTTGCAGACAGTTTGTGGAGCCTAATCCCAGGACTAGGTTTGTGCTTTGGTTTACATGAGTTTTGGTCTAGGGTCTGAGAAAATCTTCTTTACACATTGCCTCAGTTTAGTTACTTGCAAGATGGAGATACAGAAAAGCTTCTGGCATAATGTTTATTGTAAACAATGTTGTGGTGAGTAAATATTTATTGTTACTGGATGGAAAAATCTGTGAATTTCCATTGACATTAGCCCATTAAGGGAAGAATAGGAAAAGAAAGGATGGAAATAGCAGAGCATTTGACAGGCCTGAATGTCAGTAGCTTCCATGAGATGCTTTCTTGTACCAAATTGTGACATCCTTTCATTTTCCCAAGGAGGTTTTGAGGTTTTGTACTATCGTATTTGCCAAACAGACATTCACTTTTCCTATACTGATGTTGAAACAGGAGACTCCCCAGCTGTATGTGCAGAGGCAAAGCAAAAATGTCTGCTAGGTGTGTGCTTGTGACAAACTGAAATTATTGAAGACATTAGAGCAACAGCTCAGAGCTCTGTACTGCAACTGTAAGTCTGTGATTCAGCAGAGATGTAGCATGAACATTATATGGCTGGTCCTAGGGTGAGAAGAACAGTTTCGTCTTAACCCATGAAAGAGAGAGCTTGTTCTGTGAAGAGTGGATGCTGTCACTCTGGCACCATGATCAGATGCAGGATCTTTGTGCTCTCTGGTGGAGCAGGGATGGAAGCAGTGCTGATAGCAAGCAGGCATGAGCAGAGAGTAGCACAGACTGCAGACAAAAGAGGAGAGCACAGAGGGTCTGCAGTTGCTGCATTTGAGATCAGTCCATGTGACAGATTTTAGCCTCTTTTTCTTCCAAACAGTTGCTGACAGTGTTGTATTGTCTCACCAGGGCTCAGGTTGGCTGGTCTTAGTGTGCTGCCTGTTTTCTGTTGGTTGGGTTTGTAAACAGTAGGCTGTTTTTAAGCTCCTGTCTTGGACAGCCTCTGTTACTGCAGCTAATGCACTGCAGCATTTAGCAGAGGCACTGCTGTCAACATCTAAACCACAGCGCTCCTGTGCTTGAACTTCTACTGGCCTTGATGGATCCCTTTACCAGATGCAGAAATGCAAAGGTGCCACTGCTCCTTAGCACTATGGTAGTATTTAGTGTGTACCAGGGGCTTAGTTGTATGTGAGGGGGCAGCAGGACAAAGGCACCTGAAGTGGGATCCCTGAGCCTGCCACACTTTGTGTTGCTCTTGCCTGCCTACCTGCATTAAGGATGGCAGTGGTGCAAAGTGAATATTGGTTATGTTCACACCAGCCACTCCCAGCAGTGTTCTGGTGACAGGGAACAAACCATTGCTACTGCTCCTTGAGGCAGCAGGTACAGATAAGATGTCACATGTCCTAATTCCTGAGGAAAAGAGGTCCCAGGTGGTAAATATAGTGGGGTCTCTTAAGGGACAAGGGAGAGTATGCTACATGCTCTCTTCTCTCATTTCTACAGAGCTTCCATGTCCTTCATGCACTCTAAGTAGGATTTTTTTTTTTTCATATGTGCAAAATTTAACATGCTCATAATTCTGAGAGTACACTGATTGTTTCAATTGTTGATATGCTGGTACACGGATACTGGTGCCCTGGTTCCCACTCATATCTAAACATCTACCTTCAGGTAAGAATAAAGCATTGTAATATTTCTTTCATCTGGGCTTAATTTTGCTAACTCAGTATTCTTTGGAGTTTTTATTGAGAAAAAAAATCATAGATGTTTGGGTCAGTTATATCAGTACAAGAGGCTGTGAAGCTGCTGTAAAAGAACAGAAAAATCTCTGTAGGAGTGTGGATTGTGAGTGAGGTACAGTATCTATTCACATTCTAAAAGATTGAATTAGAAGTGATAATTATGTGCTGGTTTTGCTTCTTAAGTGGTTTAATGCCATTGTGACTGTGCTACTTAATGGAAAAGCTTAGAATCAGACTAGCATGGGAATACTGAAGATTTTAATGGATTTCTGCTCAAGTCATTCTTCCTATGTGGAAACAAACCCACCAAAATATATAACTAGGTCTTTGAATTCAATTATTAATCCTCTCTCCTAATTTGAAGAACAAAACTATCACTTAACAGCAGTTCACTGAAACAGAATTTCAATGATACTAGTCATCTCAAATCTGAACATGATTTTTGCTGATCAGAAAAAAGTTAGAAGATTCTCAGTGCTGAATCAGTTTTAATTGTTAATCCTAAGAAAGTAAAATATATACTATCAACAGTGTGCATTCAACATCTGTCAAAGAAGCTGCCAGATATGTTTTCAATGGATTCTCATGTGTTACCTGGCTTCTCTGCTTGAGGAAGAGGCTTTGGAACATCATCATTGGAATGGGATTGCAGGAATAATGCACAGGAAGACAATTATGCCACACACTTGGAAGGATTCTTATGGGCTGATCCTGAAATTTTATAGTTCTAAACTGCATCTGATGGGCTTCATGATAATGTGATCCTCTCTCACCAAGGAAATTTGCAGTGGTTTAGGTGAAATGCTTGTTTTGACCATGAAATGAGAAAAATAAGTAAGTTGAATTCTGAACAGTTATGAGTTATTCTTTCACAGGTTGGTGCTAAAGCAAATGGTTTGAGGTATTGGAGTGCTGTGACTCATGCTCCCTGAATGTGGATGGAGGTATTCCTGGCTTGTAGGGAGGTGCTGTTGGTTGCAGCTGCTATTGCAAATTCAAAATCAGAAATAATCCTTTGTAGAAGCTCTGCAAAACTTCTCTAGGAGGATACAGGTAGCGGCAGGCAGACTGAGTTCAGAAAACTCTTCTTTTGATGATTACCCATGTATTTCCAGCTGTTCATGCATCTGGTTGTTCCACAGGATTTTTTACATCCTGTCCAAAGGCTAAAGAAATTCTGGGGAGAATTTTTCTCTGTGGTGCTAACTACCAAAACTGCATTGTTTCCAATGCCTCATGGTTGCTATTTGTGCTTTTTTGATTCCTATGCAAGAAAGCTAAAGCCAGGAATTATTTAAGCCAGCAAGATGCCAGTCCTTTCTCACTGCTAATGTTTTGGTGTTATATACAAAGTACTTTTTTGTCCTGTTAGTAAATTTCTGGGTGCTCATGACAGATATCCAATGTTGCAGCTTGCCAGTCTGTTTAGATTCTCATCTGTCCTCACTTTTCCATGTATTCATATTTTGTTTTACCTCTTCCCATGCTTTAATGACAAATTACAACGTGATAGACCCATATTTTATGTTCCCCAGCTCTTTCTGAGGGAAGTACTAGGACTTCTTTACAGTTGCACTCACTTTTGCTGACTTAACAGCAGGACAACAGAGCAGGCTCTTACAACTATGAGTAAATACTGTAAGGTGGATTTTCTTTCCATTTTCAAACAGAGAGATTGATACAAGTTGGCAGAAATGCTCATCTGCAAATGAGTATCTGAAAAGGCTGACTGAGGTTCACAGGTGGTATGTGGATCAATGGAAATATTGCTTCTTCATTTTCTGCTGTGATCTCAAATTGTCTATTAGCAGTAGCTAGGCTAATTGTGGTCTTATTTGTAGTTGGAAGTCCATCGGGAATACTACCACGATCAACATTAATATGGGTCTTAATACCACCCCATCTCCACAATTTGAAGTGAAAGAGAAGCTGGAGTGCAGGATCAAGCCCTTAATTTGTTACTTACATTTGATTTGAAACTTAGTGTCTGAGGTCGGGCTAAAAGGGTAAGGGAATAACTCAGGCCTGTGAACAGCTCATCACATTAGACAGAAAGCAATTTGGTTCAAGGCACAGCCTCTTGGAAGATTGCCACTTCCTTTCTCTTTCAGTACTGTTCTGCATTCTCACTCTTGTAAAGAGTCTCTTCATCCCTTTATGTGGGTAGCTGGGCTTCCTTCCTGAAACCTTCCCAAATTCAGACTGCATTTGGCAATAATTTTATATTTATGTTTGATACAAAAGTTTTCAAAGGCGCTTCACAGACGCTCATCAGGATAAAAATGCAACCCTAAAATCTGTCTTATTATAATGTTTCCTTTGGAAACCATTTAATTTCTTACAAGCACGCTTTGGCAGATGATGTGGCCCTTATAGTAATAAATCACAGGAACATAAGACACTTCACTGCAGCTGCAACGTGGCTAGTTAGGATCCTATTCAAGAAAAAGGCTTAGGCAGTGTATTTTCTTTCCTATACTCTGCTGTACCATTTCTCCCCCTTATAGATCAAGTGAAAGGACTCTCAGAATGCTCTTATAATTGTCTCCTTAGAGTTATAATCTGCAAATGCTTTTTTCCTAAAAGATAAAAATACCCAAATCTTAATGGAGCCCTTTTAAATGGCACATCATTAACTCTCCAACCTCCTTCACGGTTTTGTAAATCTCTTTAATAAGGGCGAGAAGAAGCTTAGAGAGGTCTCTTTGATTAAAGGTTTGACCTGGAATTACTTTGAATTCTTATTATGGAGTCAGCAGGTTTACTGTGATAGTCTTAACAGAGAATTTTTGGTAGTGCTTTGCAGGTAGAGCTGTAAAGAGAGGAACTATTATACAAAACTTCCTGAAAACACAGCAGAAACAGTTTGGTGCCAGGGCACTGTGTTGAAAAGCTCTATCAACAGAGCTCCAGAAACAAACTCTCTTGCTAATTTAAACCCTCGAGTTGCAAGTCTTGTGAGTGGGATTATATGGCAGAATTTCAAGGAAAGAAGACTCGATTCAGTGATCCATGGGGTGCCTTCATCCCTGTGCCCAGGGCTCCTGCCAGTTTATAATCTCCAGAATTTATCATTCTAAGAAATTACTCAAACTGGCAAGAAATACAGCCAGAAGAGTGAGTTTCATGGACCTTGATGTGCTCAGTGCTTTGTCACCATGCATGACTTGGCTCAAAGAGGTGACCGAGGACACAAAAGCTTTCAAGACATTTTAACCCCACTAATCTTGAGTAGGTACAAGTTTCTCAGCAGGTGGTGTTCCTATCAAGATCACCTAACGGATTTGCTTTATTTGTCAATGGTAGACTTAAAATTCTGATTAATAGAAATGCTTCTCTGTAGGATTGGTGGCTTCTCACTTCTCCATTGTATATGATGTCATGGATGAATGTAAATAGTTTTCTCTCCAAGGTGTTCAGTAGTTTTAATCCCTTCTGAGGCTGAAGACAGAGGAATCTTCAGCTCTTTTCAGAAACCCTCTTCGGCTCTTATCAGAAACCCTTAGCTCATAGGCTGAGAAA
This sequence comes from Eubucco bourcierii, assembly GCA_013396675.1. Taxonomy (NCBI): domain Eukaryota; kingdom Metazoa; phylum Chordata; class Aves; order Piciformes; family Ramphastidae; genus Eubucco; species Eubucco bourcierii. The sequence goes on along the minus strand of VWZE01007414.1, from coordinate 141,240 downwards.
ACTGAGAAAGTTGGAATTGTTCAGCCTGAGGAGGAGAAGGCTTTGAGGAGACCTTACAGCAAAATTTCAGTACCTAAAGAGGGTCTACAGGAAAGCCAAGACTTTTTACAAGGTCATGTAGCAATAGGATAAGGGGTAACCACTTTAAACCAAAAGAGGGTAGATTTAGATTAAATGTAAAGAAGAGATTCTTTATGGTGAGGGTGATGAGGCACTGGACTGTTTATCCAGAGAGGTTGTGAATGCTCCTTTCCTGAATGTTCAAGGCCAGGCTGGATAGAGCTTTGAGCAACCTGGTCTGATGAAAGGTTCACTGACTGCCCATGACAGTGAGGTTGGAACTAGATGATCTTTAAGTCCCCTTCCAACCCAAACTGTTTTATGACTTACTTAGAATGAGCTCTGTTTCTACAGACTGTGGGGCAACTGTGTGCTGTTTAGCCTAACTAGGTGGCAGAAGGCTGAAATACTGCTGAGGGAAGCATTGCTGCAGAGTTGCTTGAACAAGAGAAATATCTAAGCTGATCCCGTAAGTAACTGGTATTCAAAGCACAGCTCTGTTAAGTACACCCAAGACCTCTGATGGCACAGTGTAGAGGACACTGTAGAGCACTGGCAGTGCTGTACTCAGAGTGCAGTGCCAGATTCGCTGTAGGCTTTCTGAATGCCTCAGGGTTTTTGGATATTTGAAGTTTTGTTACTGTTCCTTTTGAAGAAAAGTGGTTGATATAAATTCCTTAAAGAGCAGTAGCATGGTACCTGGCTCCATATGTGGCCAAATAAGATAATTCAGTGAGTTGAACAAAGTAAAGCATTTCACTGATTTTGTTTTAGTTCTGGAACAGCAATCTGCATATATCTTCACAGGGAGAGAAGCAGTTATTCCTGCCTGTGACAGCCTAGCCCTTTTTGGAAATACTACTCAAGCATTTAAGCCCACTGGATGACCTTAGCCTTTGTGCAGTGCTGATGTAACTGGTGGCATGGTCTGATGGTAATGAGATGAAAGGGTGCCAGGTCATTGTTGTCCTTTGTCTCTGAGGGACATGCTTTCCTTCATCCTGGGCTTGATCCAACTCCAATTAGATCATACACCTGCAAACTTTTCTATTATAATATATATTTCTATAAAGATGAGATCCTTAGTGTTTGTTACTGAAGTATGTGGTGCTACTTGTGCATTATCTTCACAGATACTGGCAAGAGCAGAAGAGGATCACATCCTGTTAGGAAAAAAATCAGCATCTGGAGAAATATATGTTCTGTGACGTGTGCTCCACAGCCCTAACATATTTCTTGTGTGGACCAACCAAAGGATAATTGACCTATCCTATAGTTCTCAGCTGCCTGTGAGATCAAGCTTTTGTAAGAGGGAATATGTGAACCCATGGATGTGACACTGCTGCAGGGCATTTTGAGTGTGTGGTGACAGGCTGGGGATAAGCATGCGTGGTTCTTCCCATGCTGCACATAGGAGAGTTCCTTCTGCTAAGCTTTATTTCATTTTTGTTATGGAACTTCAAAATAGTAGCAGAGTATCTAAAGGGTTATTGCTAAGGCAAGTCCAGTGTCTCTCCAGGTGAGGCGATTATTCAGCCCTTCCCTGATTTAGACACCTAATGTTTTGATCCTCCGAATCACCATCTCTCTTGGAACCCTCCTCTTCTTTCACCTTCTAGCGGAAATACAAGCTCCTACCTTTGAATACTGTGTTGAAAACCAAAGCAGGTTTGTGCTCCTTCGTGCTCTTGAATCTGGAATAGGAAAAATAAAACCCCAGCCTTCTATGCCTTGAAACTCTGACATCTGTCTCCTATTCTCTGATTTTCATACTATGCTATTTCCCCATCTATTTTACTGAGTGCGTAGGAGCCTTTATTGCTTCCAGTATTTAGATAGAATGAAAACTGTTGCTTAAATGAATAGCTCCTGAAATTGTTTCCTTGCTGGGAATCATTAATATGCCATATGGATTGAACTCATGTAGCTGAGCTAATATTGCACCCAGAATTGGTAAAACTATTTCTTTTGAGCCTTTAACTCTTTATTGGGTAGGAAAGGATGATTTTTTTTCTTTCAACTGCTGCTGTTTCGAATATGGATATACACTGCAGTCATTCAAGATTCACATTTGGGGATCTCCTTCTCCTGGTCTGTTATACATCTTACTATTTTAGGATGTTTTGGAAAGTTATTCCCAGTTCAGATGTGAGGAAAAGGAGCCATAAGAAATCTCAAAATGTCTCTTGCAGAGCTGAGAACAGAGCTGCCCTCTGGCTTCCTAGGACACCAGGCAAGCCTCTCCATTTCCCTATGCTGTGGTCCAGAAACCTGTATTCCTCAGGAATATATCTCTTTCTCCAGCACTCAGAGGTCAGTGGAAAGTTCAGCAGGAACTGGTCAGAGTAACCAGTGGTGGACAATGTAGAGTAAGGACAAAATTTAAAAGCAAGTGGCTGTAAGTGGTTGACAGTGCTCTCTTGGCCTACTGCAAATGCAGAATTAAACATACTGGCTTAAATTGCCATCCTTAAGCCTTTCTGTGGTTTACCTGCTACATGCAAGTAAATAGTCACTCTGGCTCAGCTGACAAATGGTAGTTCATTAGGATAAGGTAATTCAATTGCTTGGAATTGTCTTTCTCTGCTCTTAGTATCTGAGAAGGAAGAGTATTCTAAATTGTAAGGGAAATCCTGATTTATGCCACCAAAACCAAGAACAAAACCAAAACCAACCAACCAAAAAAAAAAAAAAAAATCCCAGAGGAGGATTAATTCCAAGAAACAAAAGTGTCTATTTACACAAATGACTCTTAGCTATAGTGAGCATTAAACCTAAACATGTCTCTTCTCTCCATGCGCTGCCACAGTTTTTAGTGTAGAGGCTTAAGTGCTACAGCTGAGTAAGGAGCAGTGGAAGCTTTATAGCTCGGCTAGGCATTGAAATTGTACTGATTTGGAAAGCTTGACAGATGCGACGGGCTTGAGAAAAATAGATGAATCAAAGTTGTAGTTAGAAAACCAACTCAGCTCCAGTACACCCATTTCTCCTATGGTTTAGTAACGATGCTTCTGTTGATTTACTTGCCTCACCTTGTCTCAGGCAATAAGATCTATAACAATGACAGAAAGCTGCCTTTTGAACTTACGTGAACTCATTCAACAAGGGGATTAAAATTGGATTTCAGCTTAGTAGCTCTCATGTTGTCTGGCATCGGGGAACATGTTGCTATCAGCAGAAATATTTTGCCTGGTGTGTGCCTGTTTGTCCTCGAGTTTTAAAGCACTGCATAGAACCCTCCCATTTTTAGAGCTGCATTGGTCAGACTGCAGCTTGAAGACCTGTAGTGGCTGAGACTATCCCTCTGTGAACTGTTCTCAGACCAAATGGGTTGTGCTGGTATCAGCCTGCTCCCGCTCTCTGCTTTTGCTGTGGAACTGCCGTCACGGCTGTGGGAGGACAGTGCTGTGCATTTGCAGTCACCATTCTGCACACTGGCAGGCAGCCACAGAATTTGTGCCTGTCTGCACTGCTTCATCTCTGCAGTAAGCCCAGCATGTTTTCCTCAGCTGAAGAAGCTCCTTTTCTGCACTGGCGGAGCAAAGCATGTTTGCCTAGGAGGTGTCAGGGCTGCGTGTATGCGCACTCAACCCAGCATGGTGGGAGGAGATGGTTCTGTGGTCTCTGGCCTTTCTCAGGCTGAAAGTGGGCAACTGAGCCAGATACCCAAAGATGGGGTAGTTCTGTTCATGCTGTAAGGCAGAGCAGGCTTCTAAGGAAGCTGTGCATGCTGAGCTCTGTTCCCTGCATTTTCTTTGCTTTGGCATCTTGTGCTCCTGCTGCGTTAATGACTGCTCAGTCAAATATGAGGGATTATTGCCCTGTTGTAATATTGCCCTGTTGCAATACTGTCAGTAGTGTTAAATGAAAAGAGAAAAGCAACAAAAATACTTAAAAAAAAAATTGTGCAACACTAATGTAGACAATGCCAAAAGAAGGGAGTCAAAATTTTGAAAAGGGTGCCAGAGAGACAAGGATATGAAAGTATCTGCAGTAGGATGTAAAAGCCTGGTAGAAACATCTGAAGCCCACAGCAGCTTTTTAACAGGCAGCTGTTGGAGGAAACTGGGAGCTGAAGGCTGTTTCTGGTGTGATGAAATAGAACCTTCCTTCAGGATTAACCTTCTGGAGTCAAGCAGGGCAGTAACTGCTTCTTCCTCTGGCTACTGCAAAATTTTCAGAAAGGTGGTTAGCTCAGTTGTCAATCCTGGATCAAATAAGAGGCCTATTTTAAAATTTTGTTATTTTTTTAATGTGAAGTGTCCTTTGTCTTCATATAAAATACATGTAAGAACAAACCCTTTCATTCTGCCTCGTTGAAATCTGCTACTGAAAGACTGGTGATGAAATCTCATGCGTTAAATTACACTGGAAAACTATCAGCATGATACAGAATAAACTGCAGTGTTGTATGCATATGGCTCTTGCCACAGTATTAGTCTTGGTCTGTGAGGAAGATTCCCATGAAGGAAATTAAAGAAGTGCACAAAATTTCCATATTCAAAGCACTGGTTCTACTGTCAGCTCCGCTGTGCTAGAAAGACTCCAAACCAGACCTGTACATGGCACAGCTGAACAAAAGCAGCCATGGGGAGACCTCATCTGTAAGAGAACACTGGCTCTGTTAAGCCTTTGCTTTAGTGCTTGACTGCAGAATAGATAAATGTTTTGGGAGTAACAGGATAAATGGTGCTTTCAATTTGTCTGCTTTTTCCTGTGTCCTCACTAGAGGCAGAAGTGAATGATCCAGATCCACCCTCCAGCATGGTGTGGCTCCTTCTTCTGAAGGAAAAGACTGTACTGCTGTACTTCAGGAAGGGAAGAGCTCCTGCTCTGAAGGACTTGTGCTATTCCTCCCAGTTCCTAATCATGCAATTAGAGAGGGCTGATGTTGAACTGATGCTGATGTTGATGATACCTGGGTCTGGCCTTCCTGACTTGGAAGTAGAAAGGATGAGGGCTGATTTTCTTGCTGTAAGACATTAATCTTAAATCTAGAGGCCGAGTTGCAAGTTGCATGGATGGAAGTCTTGTCTGGGACAAAAGACGACTACTGCTGGAGCTTTATGTGAGTTTGGCAAGCACCTCCTACAGCAATTAACCTAGGGCTCTGCTGGCTCCCTCTGGTCTAGTTTGCTCTGGGTGGGTTGGGAGGGTGATGGAAATTATGTCCACTCACAAGACACAGTGGAACACGGTATTCTATTTTAAGAACAAAAGTCAAATTTTTATAAGTACAGCTAATGGAGTGAATGTTTGATGTAGAACCCACAGAGGTCACTCAGTAAGGCTGAAATAACACCATGAGCCCTAATCTTTAACAGCTTCTTCATTTGATAGTGGCTCTTGAAATAAAAATCTGTCTTTTTGAGTTCTAGTGAGTGTCAAACTGTGTGCTGTGTGCTCTCATGGCACCCTAGTACCAGAACAAATGCTCTTTGGCAATGAGATGGGTGTTAGTCAGTGAAAAGGATGGGTAGGAGACCTCTCTTGGCCCTTGCTGCTTCTTGTCAAATCAAGTGACCCTAGGGCTTGGGGATACTGTACAGAAAATAGTAGGTGTGTATGGGTCAAGCCTAACTATTCTGGATGGGATAGGGACTATCATGTTTGACTCAAAGTTTTTCCTTATTTCTTTCATTACTTCTTTCATTTTTTCTTCTACAGATGGTTATTTTGATTCAGCTCCAGTTATAGTCACATCTGCTTCTCAACAGAGATGTTTGTTTTTATACCTGGGTGCTGAAGCTTTTCGTAGAAGATGAGTTCTAAAGTGCTTAATTAGGAAGGTGGAGAGCAGTTTGAAATGAAACCTACACCTTCCCACTGAGAGTGGCGTTGTGCTTCTCAGTTGTAGAGGCTGTATTGATTAATTCACACTGCCTTGAAGTGCTATTATGCTACTCACCTTAGCTCTGGCAAGTGGTGTTTTTATAATGAGGCAGAAGGGGTTTGAAATAATGAGCCACAAAAATAATCACTGCAGTGGAGCAATAGAAAACTCCATCTTCTTAAAAAAATGTGCAAAACATCTTCTGCTGTGCAATGGCAGGTAGCAAAGCACAGTGACTGCTCTGCTTTCTTCCACCTGAGATGATGGGCAAAAGGCAATCTCTGCCATGAAAACAAGAACACAATGAAGATATTTAAACTACTGAAGAATCCTTGATTCTTGTAATGAACAAACTTAGACAATGAGTGGTATATCAGAAAAACATACAGCTCATGCTCTGCTTGAAGAGGACTGAAAAGGGAGCCCTCACTTTTGTCACCCCCAAACCCACATGAAAACCAAGCCCAGAAACCTGTTGGCCTATTTCTTGACTATTTTGAAAGCAGCAGTCTAACATGTGTCTAGCTCCTATAGGCTGTTTTCTAAGAGGAAGGAACCCAAATTTCTTAGTATTAGTGGAATAGTACCATTCCACTGTGTCTCTGTCTTCTGGCACATTCTTTGTAGGAAGAAACTGGGGGAGGAAAGGAGAAACAATAAGGAAAGTTTTGTCCTTGACAGTATTTTGTTTGTATAAAATAAGTTTGTGGTTGAAAATATTTATTTGAACTGAATGCAAGAAAGTACCAAACCTGTTGTATCACTCTCTGTGAATAAAGAATCATAGAATGGTAAGGTTGGAAGGGACCTCAAGGATCATCTAGTTGCAACCCCCTGCCATAGGCAGGGACACCTCCCACTAGTACAGGTTACTCAAGGCCTCATCCAACCTGGCCTTGAACACCTCCAGGGAGGGAGCAGCCACAACCTCCCTGGGCAACCTGTGCCAGTGCCTCACCACCCTCACTGGAAAGAACTTCCTCCTGACATCCAGTCTAAATCTTCCCTCTGCCAGTTTAAACCCATTGCCCCTACTCCTGTCATTGCAAGACCTTGTAAATAGTCCCTCCCCAGCCTTCCTGTAGAAGAAGGTAAGGAAACTGTGTTTAGGCACAAAAATTCATTGCCTTTGGAACAGCATTTCCTATAGCAGCCGAAATTGTCAGAGTTTTAAATTGCTTTTATATAAAACAAAGGAAAATCTTTACCACTTTAATGGATCTCAACATTTGTCTATCATTTTTTATTTCATACCCACCAAATACTCCAACAAGCTCCAACTAGGGTGGCAAAACACCAAAAAGGAGTTAATAATATTTACTCCTTGTAAATGGGGTGGTCTCAAGACCATCTCAAGAGTTAATTTTGAATTGTAATCCTCAGAGCCATTGCCTTCTGACGTTCCAGTTGAAGGAATGTATCTGGAGGAGCTTCTTGCAAGAGATGATGCAACAGGATTAGGTGGAGTATGGTGCTGTGCTGACTCAGGTACAAACCTACAGTAAGGATTTAGCGAGCTGAGAGCAGCTATAGGAGGCTTTGCCTCTGTTTGCACCTGCCTATTCCAGAAAGCCCCAAACGACTTGACAGGAATAGAAACCAGGTCTGCACTGGTAGTAATGATCACTGTGCTCTCCATGTGTATTTTTGAGATGAATGCATGCTAACACTAATCTACCAGCTATAAAAATCAGTCAGAATTGCCCTGATTGAAATAAAAATGTCAGACCCACTTGTGATTATTTAAGAGGGAAAAGTCATCCTGTGCTGCATTAGAGATGAGGCCTGTGCAGAAAAGGCTTTTGGGAGACACTCTGTATTCTGTCTTAGTGTACCTCTCATGGCCACTCTGGAGCAATGTAAAATAGTAGCTTGATGACTTCATTAAACTGTGAATTTCTCCAATACACAGTATAGTCCAGAGAGAAGTTTTAAAAAATAAATTCTTAAGAATTCATCAGTCCATCCCTTCCTGATGTGTGCCCTTGACTGTGGGATCAAGTGGTGCTGTGAGTAGGTTGAATCCCATCCTCATTCAAAGAAACAAAGTATTTATCTACTTAAAAATAAACAAAACCCAAAACCAAAGCCAAAAAAGGGATTACTCATCTAAACTTTTCTGTGTAACCTGAATTAGAGAATTGTGGATTTGGGTCCCAATGTAATATGGATACAACTGCAAAAATCAATGCATAAACCAGAGCCCATAAGAGAATTATATTTAACAGGAGACAGAAAATCAAAGTGGATTTTGAACAAATTAGAAATTAGAACTACAGCAGCTTGAGCCCAGTTTGCCTTATGGGGAAAGCTTATTAATGTAACTATGGTGATTTTTTTTTTCTCTGCCAGAACTTCCCATCAATAAACTCTGCCTATGTCATTTCTCCATCCTGTGACTTAGTACAGCATTATGGGTAGCAGGTCAACAACAGTTAAACGACAAGAAGATAATTAAAGCTTTACTTTACGACTTGTTGGAACTTTAAAGATATTGGAAGGTGCTAATACAAATTCTGAGCAGCTGAGCTGTAAGGGTATTGCAGGGCAGAGGCAATATAGAAATATCCTGTGTTTTCCAGATCTAATAAAGTATACTGGGTCCTTAATTTGTTTTAGAAAAAAGATCCAAGCACTTTACATTTGTTTAATCAAATCCAATCTTAACCACTACTAATATGAAAGGGCTCTGTCTGCATGTCACACAGAGAAGGATCTACTGAATTTGTAGCTTTTGGAAGAGAATGGTCACTTGTGTTTGCAGTAGTAGCCAAACCAATGACAAGGCTGCCCTTTCCCTCATAGGTTCATGTAGTTTTAAAAGCACTGCAAATGTTATAAGTATTCATTCACTAAAATACTTGTAGGAAGAGGGAGTTCAGGGGAGACCTTGTTGCTGCCTGCAATTGCCTGGTTGGGTAACACGGAGGAGAATGATCAAAACTCTTCTTATAGGTGAACAGGGATGAGATGAGAGGCAAATGGATGAAAGCTGGAAAATAGAGAATGCTGCTTAATTATAAGGACACAGTTTTTTACCATGATGGTGCCTAGAGAGGTTGTGGGATCTATGTCCTTGGAGGTGTTCAAGCCTCAGCTGGGTGCATTCCTGACCAAATTACTCGAGTTGACCCTACTCTGAGAAGGACCTCAGGACCAACCCTTCCAGCTCAAATTGTTCTGTAATGATTTTGAGACTGGAACTGGGCCTTTAACAATTGAACTGGTGTTTGTTATCTCTAGTACTACTAACACAGATAAAAGTCTTGAAGTCTATTGCAGCTGAAATGACCTGAAGGCAATTGACTTGACTGTAGGTATAGCAGAATCTCATCTCCACCTGGGTCAGCATGTGTCAGGCTGTTTTTCTTGGGGTCTGAAAGTAAAGAAACAACCATGGGATTGTTTCTGTATACCCCAGTGTCAATGTAGTTGAAAATTATGTGAGTTAAGATGCTGACATGTGGTACTGAAAACATTTAAAAAAGGAAGGTAAAAAGGAACAAATTCAGGATATGACTGCATAATATGCAGTTGTTTATATGTCAGTGCTACAGTACGCATAAAACCAACTTCTATGTTACAGATTGGCAGTGGAATGTATTTTACCCTGACTTTACACTGGGCTCCAACGCAGATCCCAGTGGGTCCCCAGTGCTTTCCTTCACGTAACCTGTGTTGTAATGGCAAGTGTTTGTTTTATGGACTGCTCTGTCCCTGTGCCCAATTCTACTGCTCACCTTGCTGGTCCTGTACCATTTTGGGGTGCTAATGTCAGTTATTGATGAGTTTGTGCTCTTTTATCGTTACCGTCTAAGCTTTTTTCTGTCTGAAGCAGACGAAGAAGCTTGTACAAGGTCAGCTGGTTATTTACAGCTGTCCAGCAGTCCATTAAATGTCTGCTCTGGGTGTCTGAGGTCCACGGGTCCATTTAGATAGATAATTCACAATGTATTTAATGCACTTAAGCACCATCATCCCTTTTCTCCCTTGAGTTACTGCAGCATTCTTTATGCCTCTGTTTTGTTTAATCAGTCTTCAAAAGGAAAATGTTTAATGAGTCCCACTTGCGATTTTCCAACTGTTTGTCTGGCTGCAGTCATTTCCAAGAGGATATATTAATGGTGCTGTTTGCTCTTGATCATGTCAATGTTAATGCATGGATGTATGGATGTGCTGTTTCTGCCTCATCCCCATATAATCAGCCTGTGTATGGAAAATGAGGATATGTTTGCCTTCTTGATTAAGAAGGTTCTAAGAAATCTTTGCATGCTTGGTAGCACATAACTTATGAAAAGAGCTAATTTAGAAGAGCAGCCCAGCAGTAGAGATTCCTAGCATTTCCCTGATACTTTCCTCTGCTGGGTGGAGAACAGTTTGTGAATGCTAATGAAATCAGCTTTGCATTACCCCAGTGAAGTAGCTGTGCGTTATTCCTATGAGAAGATGGAGGCACAGCATGATTAAGTGACCTGTCTCTTTTCATATGGCTGCTGGGATTCCAGCATTTGCTCAGGTGCTGGCTTTCAGTACTAGACCCAAGGGCCAAACTGGGATAAAATACAGGATTGGTGAAGTGTGTTTGTTTTTTTGTTTGTTTGGTGTTTTTTTTTTTTAAATTTTATTTATGTATTTATTTTCTTTCCCCTTCTGGAAACTGCTATTTTATGTCCTGAAAGCTAAACTCTTGTTTAAACTAAAATGTCTCTATGGTTAGAAGTTAATATTCAAAACATGAACTGTGTGTAATCAATGCCTTCTTCCTGCAGTTGGCCTGCAATAATAAATATTAGAGAGAAATGGACTGCAGGCATTTCTCCCATGATGAGTTAGTTCAAAAGTTTGTCATGAAGACTTGGATGATGCTAATCAACTATTTCTCCTACAGTCAAATGAGACAAGAAAGGAGAAGGGTGAGTGCATTAATGTGCTAGAAAAGTCTGCACACATCACATCATTTGTATGAGAGGGTTGTTGAGGTTGGGTTGTATGAGAATCCCCTTTTTATTTCCACTCTGATCCCTGCTGGGATCACAAAGGGAGGACCTGTCCCTTAGAGCTGATCAGTGGTGCCCCATCATTCAAACTCACCTGACAGGGGCAATAATTTAATACTTTTTCCAATGAGCTTTTGATGTCCCTTCATAGCTCTGGCTTTGTCAAGATTGTGTTTCAGACTAGCTGCTTCTATTGGAGCACTTAAAGGAGCCACCTTAATATATTTTGTTTTCTTGTATGTCACTGATACGTTGTACAGAAGTTGTTTTAGTAGCTATTGTAGGTTTTTACTTCTATGATATTATAATAATATTTGTCTGTATGGTCTTCAGAATTTTAAAGCTTCTCTGGAGGAACCAGAAAAGTTGGAGAGTTGGCTGTGGAGGGCCCAAGCTATTTCTTGACGTATTCGTGCATTCCAGTATTTAAGCTGAAATAAGTCAGTGAACCTGGTCAGGCACCTTTGTTGACGTGTGGGGATTGGAATATGTACAGGGATCTGTTAGCTAGGTCCACATTTAGTTCGGGAAAGCTGCTGAGATGATCCACTGGGTGAAATGAAACCACTCTTGTAATTGGTGGTGTTGCAGCTGTTTTACCAGTGTTGAATCCCAGCCACATTCAGAGCTGACACTCCTTTATATGCTGCCCTGCAGAGAATGGCATAAATTACAGCCTGTGCAAGGAGGCCAATAAACAGTTTAATTCAGTGGTTGGTAAGTACTCCTGATTCCCATGATCATTCCAGGTTCTAATTCTCTAAGCATCTGTGTCAATGAATTTGCTGTTAACCCTGAGTTCACTGGCAGTGCTGCTGCGCCTAGTAACATGTGGATTTAGCAGCAGAGAGGTGCTTGTGATCTCAGGTATTTTTGAGTGCACAGAAACAATCCATGGAACGAGAGTCTGGATTGTAATCCAGAGTGGTCTGTTGTGTGCTAAGCCCAGTGTGAGAAAGGAAAGCATATTTAAAAGAACCAGCATGCCATCAAGCAGCAGCAGGAGTGTGTCTAATGCTGGATGGCCTGCTGTGGGACAAGGAAAGACAGTACACGGTCTCTTTGATTAGCTGCTGTTGTCCCCTGTGCTGACCGAAGGGTCTCTGCAACCAAAATTCCTGGTACTTTATCCAGACAAAGGGAAAGTGAGCAACTTTTGTCAGAGTTAGTAAAGTAGCTGCCTGAGGTCATGGAATGAAGCTGGCCGGGTTATTGGGGTAGTGCTCTGTGGTTCCTTGTCTGAAGATGGGAGTGCAGGTAGTGATGAGAGCCTGTGGCCCAGTGGCTGCCATGCCAGCTTCATCCATCATGTGGCTGCTCACTACTCCACTGTCCTTCCAACCCACTGAGTCCCATAGCTTTTATGTGGAACAGTGCCTGGGGCACTCCCTATCTAAAAATGGTATTAACAGGTGAGCACATGCTTGTGTGTGGGTGTGTGCTGGGCACTGGAGAGTAAAGAGTCCCAACACCTGTTTAGGCTTTGGGGATGTACATGCCTCTCCAAAATGTGCTTTTTGTGATGGATAAGATACATTTATTGGGCAACTATTATGGTGCATGATAGAGACTGGGGACAGTACTGATTTTTTTTCCTTGAAAGGCATGAAGCTCTACATTGCATAGAAATAGCTGGGAAACTTAGGAATAATCTTCTATAGATATGAGTTTGTGGCATAAACTTCTCCTCCTGTTGCCTGATTTGCTGACTTAAAAATTTTGGGTCAGTATCTGAAGGCTCAGCTAATGAGAACATGTGTGCACAGAAACATTTGACAGAAACTGGGTCATGTCAGTCTTCTTGCTATTGTAAAAAAAAAAAAAAAGCCTTAGTACTATCAGTGAAAATTGCCCTTTTTTTGTAGCAGAAGGCAGGCAGAGTACTTTGCTGTCTTAACAGCCTCACCCCTAGCAGAATCAGTTAAAATGGAAAGTTACTGGAGCGTGAAGATCAGAGGAAAGACTCAGACAGAGTGCATCTAGTTCAAATCAGTCTTGATTAATCCATCATCTATGATTGAAAATTGGTGGTGTAAGATTTTCAAGGTCACTGCTTACAGGACAAAACTGATGGTGGTTATTCCTTAAGGGGCCCAGCTTTCACCCACATTTACACCAAGACCTAAAAGAACAGAAATGAAGTGAGACAGTGGTGCCTATTGAAGGCTTATTCCCTTCTTTCTGAGTTTACTTGGCCTTGCATCCTCAAGGAGGCAGTTATGGGACAAGCTACTACTTTTGGGACTTGAAGTCCAAAGTTAAGATCCTTATAACTCTAACGGAACTTGTGTCTTCAGGTGTATTTGTTATTTGTTTCTGGATTGCCCCAGTGTTCTGCCTGCTAGACCATGTGTCCTTTAGAGAGGGGAACAGCTGGCTGCTGAGAGATGAAAGTACAATGGTTTTACTCTGGAATTTGAGAACATTGGAAGAGAGAGGATCCAGGAATCCTCAATTATATGAAACAGCAATAAATAAGGGGAGGTGGAGAGGGATGCAATCCAGATTGTTTTCCTCTGATAGTGTACTGTGGTATTGTGTTAGTCTCTAATCATTGATTGTGTACCTGTTCAGTGTGCAGTAGGTCTGTCTTGGTTTGTGTGAATGCAAGCATTGCTTTCTCTCCTTTCTCCCAAGCAACCTGTTGCCACAGCATCCTCCTTGGAGTAGTGTGCTTGAATTTCCTCAGGCAAAGAGGGATTGGAACCTGTGACTTTCTATGTACTTGATCTTGGGCATTTTTAATAGCAGTGCTTAAAGACAGCATGCTCCCAGTGAATTTGTAGTTGCCACTTGCTGGCCAAGTCAACAGCTTTTTTGTATCAGGAGAAAAGCTATTGCAGGTTGCAGTAAGAGCTGGGGGAAGGGTCTTGGTTATCAGGGAGAAGGGGACAGGGGAAACAACCAAACAGGGATAGTGGTTCAAAAAGGCTTCTTTTTGTTCCAAAGGTTTAGAAGCCTTTTTTAGACATATGAGGAGGTTCATCTCCACAGCTGAAAGAGAAAGTGCTTTGGAGAAAGGGGTACTCTGTCCTCCCAGCACTTCTTGCTGATAACCATAAAAGGCTACTCCTGTGTTCTTGAGAATCCCCATTAATCACCAAGTGGAGTCAGACCTGTAACAGTACAAAGCCCTGAACATCACAGATGGCTAATAAACCACAGAAGGAAGAACACGGGAGGGACTGGTGGTGTCGGTTTTCCTCTGGGCTCCATACTGAGTGGTAACACTGGTCCTAGTGTGCGTTAAAATTGGGTTATGTTTCAGCTGAAGCCTTAGAAAGGACTCTGTGTTTAGTGAATGGGCCTTTGTGGTTCTCTGCAGTGTACTGTAGTGCTTGTGTGGTGTGTAGAGACTCTGGGAGCATAATTCAGAGACATTCTGTAGCTGTAGGTTTCATTTCTTTCAGATTTAAAACTTCTGTATTGTGTTGAAAGAGGATTGTAATTAGTTGAGCCTTATTTTTCTGATAACTGCTTAAACATTCCCATGCTTTTCAGGATATTGTTTTTCTATCAAAAAGGGAGGTTTATGATCTGCATTTCCATAGACCTTCACCCTTAAGGAGAAATGGCTTATTAAATAGAATAAATTTCTAGAATGTTTTTCAAGTACTTATATGCTTTAATAGAATTATTAGTACTGCAGTTACTCAAAAAGAATAAATGACAAACAAGCAGAAAATTCTTAGGCTGTGTAATGCTGCTGTGTGCTTTATAGGCAAGGAGATCCTTTCATATTTATTTTGAAAACTGGTATCATGTAAATAATCTTAAGGCTTCCATAAAGCAAGACTTTGGGACAGTCAGATCCTGCTAAACTTCTAACTGCTATTTACAGGCAGAATCAACAACTTTCAGATCTCAGTAGAACACTGAAGGGTTGCAAAACTGATATCCAAATACAGCTGCAAATGTATCACCCTCTACCTCTCCTCCATCCACACATCATAAATAGCTAGAGGTGGAAAACATCTGCTGCTGAAGAATATTCCTAAGTGATGGACATCAGTAATGTAGCCAATTATAATTTATGTATTTGTTAATTACTCATTGCACTATGACTAAAATGAATGTGTTTATGTTTTCTAGCAGCATTATTACATAGAGAGGTTCTTTCTCAGTTCCTGCAGATTCAGTGCATCTACAGCCCATGATTTAACTCTGTGGAGTGAACTAGTGTAGACAAAGAATGGCAGGTTGAGAATTACTCTGCTTACAAAAAACATGGGCAGACAATCCACAGAGCATTCAGGACACAGGGAGATAATGTGCTTTTACTTGGGTGAATAATTACTCGCACTAGCAATCAGAAGTTCTGTTTTATAGGGTTTTTTGCATCTATAAACTAGCTGACCAGAGTTTCATACCTAATTTTGAGGAGAACCTGTGCAGCTTGCATGACTTGCCTTGAAAGTGGCTGCCCAGCTCAAAAGGTGTCATTGTAGTGATTGCCATGGAGAAGGGATAACTTGGCTTCAGGAAGTTTCTGCACACATTAGACAGTCTATTCACTGCAGTTTAATTTTGGGTAAGCTCTAATTTATTTGTCNCCCCACTGTGTTCAGGTTTCCATATTGCATAGAGAGTATACAAAAGCACAGGCTCTGCAATTGAGGCATGAACTAGTACTGTTCTCAGATAATGTAGGTTGTAAGGAATCTCTGAAGGTAATCTGTTCAGAGATGCTTGGTTGAAGCAGGGCCAGCTTGGGTCAGGCTGCTTAGAGTTTTAAATATCTTCAAGGATAAAGCTTCTTGACCAGCCTCACCCATGTTCTGGTATTTGATCAGCTGCATGGTGAGTAGAACAAAAAAGGCAAAATAACACAAACATCTAATCAGAATTTCAGGCACCGGCCTCAGTTTGATGATGTCTGCTAACTTGCTGAGGATGTTATCTAGGTCATTAAAAAAGACTCGAAATAGCATTGACTAATATCTGTCTTTAAGGGATGCTAACAGTGGCGCTAGTTGGACTTAGCGCTGTTGATCACAAGCTGGGGGTTTTTACTTAAGCCAGTTATGCTGTCCTTACAGGATTAGGGTGGTAGGTGATGACTTGTGCATTTTACAGAGTTGCACCTGATGTGCCTGGATGTATTTTTCTCTCATTGGCTAACATCCTCCATTCCCTCCTCATTTAAAAAGAAAAAATGAAGTGTTGTGAATAACGTGCCACTTGCAAGCCACACAGTCATAACTGATGCTGATATTTCAGGGAGCAGCCTCTGGAGTTCAGTAGTGCAGGCTTGAAGGACCCTTTTCCCTTTTCGTCTTCTCTTCTTAACTCCTCCTAATGGAAGCATAACTTTGAATACCAGGTACGTCAGTGAGGGTGAGCTGCTCTGCAAGAGCAGGTGAGCTGGGAGCCAAGGGTGATGCTGAGCCAAGCAGAGCAGTGGCCTCCCTGAGCTTAAAGATACCTCCCAAGCTAAGGATGAGAGGCTGTGTCTTTCCCCTCTGACTCTGCCTGAGTTGGATCTTTTGTTACTACTGTGCCAGACCTTGAGCAGCCAAATCCTGTCAGGGAGGGGAGTTGCAGAGAATCCTGATGCACTTGGACCCTTATATTACAGCAGGAGACATGAATCTCCTTAATTTGTACATCTGATACCTTGTAGGTGCTACTGAAGATTAACAGTAAGCCTTGTTATTTATGGTGTGTTTTCTTATAGTTGCTAAAGAGAATTAGGACCTGTAATTTAATGTGTTTTATCTAGTAACCTGATCAGCTGTGAGTCTGGCTGTGCAAAAAGATCATAGGCTGTTAATGAAGGTTCCTCTGATATGTGTAAGACCTGACAACAGACAGAAATAGAAGGAAATTTTGTGTATTTCGGCTGCAGACCTGACAGAAGGTGAATTAGAGAGCAGTAAAGTCAGCCTGAGTGTTGTAAGTGGGCTATATTATATTATGGGAACATTGTTTACAGATTAATATAATGCAAGAGAAAGGAGATAGTATTTACAGATCAAGAAAGTCAGATCCACAGCCTCCATAGCCTGACTGAGAGCAGGACCATCTGTTTCTTGCTAGCATTTGTGCTTGTCAGCTTCTATTACATTCCATCTCCCTTCCTGTGCAGAGAAAAATCACTTGCTAATTAATGAGGAAAACCTCCCAGGATACAATAAATATAGAGAACTTTCTTTAAACCATTTTGACTTTACTGGGATCTGTCTAGTCTTCAGACAGCCAGCTCTTGCTAAGTGATGGGACACTTCATAGATAGCTGTCATATCCCCTGTGATCTTACCTACTCTTCTCGGGAGACTGGCAACTTGTTTGTAAAACATATGGCCTTAAGTCATGGTTCTGCCACTCTGCTGGCCAAATGCCAAGGCAGCTCTTTTGCTCTTACTGCTTTCCCACTATTTTTCTTGCTGTGATGTTTTCATAACAGTTTAAATTGTTATGGGTTTGGCGCATTGCAAGTTGTTGTGTGGTTGTTTTTGCAATTCTAACTGGCTCCTCTTTGTTCTAGGCAATTGCTACTCAGAAATTCAATGTGCTACTTATTTCTCTTCCAGACACTTTGGTAAAAATGCTATATAAAATGGAGTCTAATGTTAATCCCTGTGAAAGCACACTTATAAATGCCTTTCTTGCTCAAAACACTGCTGCCCGGTACTGCTCTCGGTTTGTGATTTCCAGTTAACTTTCAAGCCATCTGACAGTGCTTCTGTCCAAATCAATTTCATTCAAACATTTTAGTGATTTTGTGAGACGCTGTAGTGAATGTTTGGTGAAAGTTGAGATATTACATCTCCTGTGTTCCCTTTGGCTACTGCTTTTTTTTTTTTTTTTTTTTTTTTTTTTTTTTTAATTCAATCATGCAAAGCAATCAGTCTTCCTTGGCCCAATTTGTTTTATTCGCTATAGTGCCCTTGCAAGCAATAGCACGCAGCGTGGGATCTTCATCCTGGATCGAAGCAGGAATATTTCAGTGACAGTTACCAAAGTTGCTATCATTTCTGCCTAGACAGACAGGCATTACCATGTAGGTGATGAAAACATAAAAGACATGTGGGTGACAGAAATGCAGTGCTCTGAACTGTGTCACTAGGAAAAGTGCTTTGTTGGTTGTGTTCCAAAGCTGCTGAGCAGATGCTAAGACAGTGATAACGATACAGTGGCTCAAGCAGGTGCCTTCGAACTCCTGTGTAGGATTTTTATGTCTGTTTCTCTCTAGCCTTTTCATATGCCAGTCTCTGGCCTCTGGCACAAACTAACTAAGTACCACAGTAGTGAATATATTGAGGCACATGTCCTGGGCAAAGAAGGCCAAAGGGGCTCCTCGGAGTTGTCTGGAGGAGCTGTGCTTCTCCAGGACTAAAGAGGAATTGGTCTGGCTGCTAACAGCTTAAAGAACTAGTGACTAATGCTCAAGATACAGGAACTTTGCAAAACCTGGTCCATAGATCGTGTTCTTTCTGGTTGGAAAGCAGCTAGAATTATAACAAACTTTGGCTTGCTGGTGCTCCTGCTCCCTGCCAGCACCACGCTGGGAGAATTCTCTGTGTTGTTGCCCATGTAGCTTTCAGTCCTCACAGCCAGCCATCAGCCCTCTTTCAGGGAAATCCCCAGCTCTGAAGGTGAATTGCTACGTATCCTTCACTTCTGCTTCAGTATTAGCAAAAGGGAAACAGAGAAAATGGTTTATGGTTGGGTAAGTGCTCAAAGCTAGAAAAAAACCTTAACACGTGGAAATGCATGAAGAGGAAAGTATTCTGAGGTTGTCTGCAGATCCTGGCTTCATGAAGAGGAAAGTATTCTGAGGTTGTCTGCAGATCCTGGCTTGAGAATGAGTGAGAGGAGAATTAGGTTGACTCCAGCAGCTTTCCACGGTGCAGCTAGTGTCCAGCTGGTGCTGTGTCCCAGCGTGTTCTTTGCTTTCCTGGCAGTACTGCCATGCTGACCAAGCTTTCCTTAATGGCTCTTGCATTTGGAAAGCTGTCTAAAAGCTCTTGTAGTTGCACTTGTTCAACATCCTGCTTCACAGACATGGCCAGGCTGGAACTCTGTACATGTGTCTGAAATGTCTCCTGCTGGGACAGAAAGCAAACTGCTTTAAGTGGTGTAATGCCCTGGCATTGTGGGGAATCACAGCACTGCTGAGGCAGTATGCTAGAGTATACATATACATGCGTAATTTTTTTTTCTTCTCAGTGTCACTGGAAAGATGAAGATTATTGCTTGTCTTGTGTGTGTGCTGCATAATAAACTGTCTGCAGCTCACTGCAAGAGGACCTGCATCATGTGTAGAATCTGTAACTGCAGTTGAGGGATATATTGATTTTGTGTCCTGTACTGCTCTTCATCTCTTTGGGGGTCAGGATCATTACAGCTGTGCTGAGAGCTCCTGAGTTCTTCCCACCTGTCTCTTAACTGGCTAAACCACCTTAATATGCACAGTTTTCTGGAAAATTGGGAAATAATATGAAAAAAAATAGCACGTGCTCAGAAGTGTGTCACCCAAATAAATGAAATGGGTAATGTTGCCCTGAGCAAATAGGATTTATAGCAATTTTAGTATGTGGGTATGAGGAAGAAGTACAGACAAATAGAATAAAAGAAGTATTGGTTGTTTTTTTTGCCAAGAAATTGCGGTGTGAAATATCGTCCTTGGGACACAAAAGTTACCTTGATGTTGAAATAATGCACTCAGCCTCTACCTGTCAGTGTTATATCAAAACGTCAGTAAATTTTTCATTCCCCCAGGCATTATTTTACAGCTATTGTTCTCCATACCAAACTCCATTCATAACATGTATTTATAGCTAGAGTGATCTTTGAGATTCTTTATAATATATAAAAATGAGGAAGCTGCCACAAAATGGCTTTTGGTTTCCTCTGAGTCTTGCAAAATAGATGTTGAAAGTAGATGATTTAAACCAGCAATTTTATTAAAAATGTATTATTGCCATTTGTAGCTTTCACAGCTATTCTCTAGAACTACCACAGTTTTCCAAGGATGAAGTATGAAACTTCGAATCTACAGCTTTGTTTTTAGTTTATTTTAAGCTTTGAGACAACAAATCTGCTGGACCAAATGTGTGCCTGAGAAATGTGTGCCAGACTTATGCCAGTAGAGCTTCTGGTTCAGACTCTCTCTCCTTCAATGTATATGTATATATTCAACTTTTGTTTCCTTTCCACGGGAGACAGTCAAGACAGGAGAAACTCAGGGCTGGCTGTATTCAGATACTTAGTGCTGCAGAGGTGGATGTCCGTGGAAGTTATGTTTCCTTGCCACTGACTTTGGGATTGAGCCACCTGCTTAGGCCTGCCTGAAAATAAGTAAGTAAATACCTAGCTACCATTTAGGAAATGGGCCAAATGTATTTTTTTTCCAAATCACACAGAAAGTGGGATGGAGCACAAATTTCCACCTGGATTTTCATGTTCCAGCTGGTGCCTGCCTTCATTTGGAGGCCAGGCTCTTCAGCTCTGCTTTGCTGATCTGGGGTCAGAATTTGCATTTGATCCAGATCTCTTTTAGCTTTTTATTTACTTCCAAATGATCAGCATGTACCAGGCTGAATTTAAGTATGTTAAAATGCTTAAAGTGGTGTTGTTTAATGAAGACTGATTAAAAAGACCAGATAATGCAGTCAGCAATTAAGATACATAATTCAACATAGAATAGAATAGAATAGAATAGAATAGAATAGAATAGAATAGAATAGAATAGAATAGAACAGAATAGAATAGAACAGAATAGAATAGAATAGAATAGAATAGAATAGAATAGAATAGAATAGAATAGAATAGAATAGAATAGAATAGAATAGAATAGAATAGGAGTAGAATAGAGTAGAATAGTAAGGTTGGAAAGGACCTCAAGGATCACCTAGTTCCAACCCCCTGCCATAGGCAGGGACACCTCCCACTAGAACAGGTCATTCAAGGCCTTGTCCAACCTGACCTTGAGCATCTCCAGAGAGGGAGCAACCATAAACTCCCTGGGCAACCTGTTCCAGTGCCTCACTACCCTCACTGTAAAGAACTTCCTCCTGACATCTAGTCTAAATCTCTCCTCTACCAGTTTAAACCCATAATGATCATGAATCTCTGAAAGAAGTAGGAATCTACCAGTCAGCATTTGTGCTCATTAAGTTTCAAAAGTGCGAGGAGAAGACTGACTCAAAACAAAGTACACCTCCATTTGAGATGTAGGATACTTGGCAAATGGGGATGCTTGGTGAAGATGCGTGATTTCAGTGTTGTTTTCTATGTACCTGTGTTGGTCCATATGCTCATGATGAATCATTTCATGCGCAACTCTTGAGCCACAGATGAAACAGACCTTCGTCAGTGGTAGAGAAAGGGTTTCTTCAGTGCAGAAGAACTGGTGGCAATAATATTATCTCCTGCTTTTGCTGGAAGCACGTGGGGTTGGGTAAAATTGTTGGTGTCCTGTGTAACTCTCCTACTGTGCATTAGCACAGTACTGTGTGCAGTTCTGGAGCCCTCAGCACAGGAAGGACATGGAAGTGTTGGAGCGGGTCCAGAGGAGGACCACAAAGATGATCAGAGGGCTGGAGCAGCTCTCCTATGAGGACAGGTTGAGAGAGTTGGGGCTCTGCAACCTGGAGAAGAGGAGGCTTCGAGGGGACCTGATAGTAGCCTTCCAGTATCTGAAGGGGGCCTACAGGAAGGCTGGGGAAGGATTATTTACAAGGTCCTGCAACAACAGGACAAGGGGCAATGGGTTTAAACTGGAAGAGGGGAGATTGAAACTGGATGTCAGGAGGAAGTTCTTTACAGTCAGGGTGATGAGGCACTGGAACAGGTTGCCCAGGGAGGTCGTGGATGCTCCCTCCCTGGAGGTGTTCAAGGCCAGATTGGATGAGGCCTTGAGTGAGCTGTGCTAGTGGGAGGTGTCCCTGCCTATGACAGGGAGTTGGAACTAGATGATCCTTGAGGTCCCTTCCAAACTTACCATTCTATGATTCTATGAAGAACAGCTGGGAGAGAGGGCCATCTTTGCAGGCTACAGGAGAAAGGTTTTTTACAGTGTTTAGCTTTATGTTGGTTTAGGTAGTTCATTTTTCCTTCCTCTGTAACTATTGAAGGGCAAGATAAAATACAAGCATAGGAAAGCGTTTGACAGGTGAGCATAACCTATTGATTAAGCTGATGTTTATGTCAGCAGTAGTGGAAGAAAATCAACTTCAGGTAGAGGGTAATGTCTGTGCTGCAAACCTTACTTTGTGAGCCTGTTTAGTGTGAGAAAATGTTTTGTTAGCTCTTCAAAAACGAAGAAGATCTTCACTGTTACATTATGGCATCAAGAAATTACATCATAAATTGCTATTTTTGTCATTAAAACTGCTGGGCTTTTAAAATTTATTTATTTATTTTTTAAAACGAAACCTTCATAAACAGAACAAAATAGAGACATTAAAACAGACAGGATATACTTCAAGGTACCAACTAAATCAGTGTTTTCCCACCTCCTGTTTTTATGATTCTTCGCTTCTGATAATAGCTTCTTTAGAGGAGGCTTTAAAAATGGATTGTCCATGATGTTCTTCAGTGTCAGATATAAATAAAGGAAAACTGCTGCATGTTACTTTATTGAAAGCTTCTTGTAGAGCTATATAATCAGGGCAATTATAACTTTGCCTGTAGTTTGTCTTGTGGGTTTGCTGTGCATACTAATTAAATCAGTCAAGAATTGAACATAATCGCCTGGACTCCTTGTACATCTGGAAACTTGCTCAGAGCGTAGTGGTTTCCAAGACTAACTCCCCTAGATCCTACATTTTTAATGATAACAGTTTTTCTTATCCCTTCAAATCTATTTTGAGGGCATTATGCTATTTTTTTTTTTAATGCGTTTTTCTGCATTTTTCATTTCTTCATTGTATGGATCAGTCAGTGGTGAATGATGTACATTTGAAAAGCCCAGAGCTGCTGCTTATCTGTTAGTGGAGGAAATGAGAAAAAAGAGGCAGTAGAAACTGGCCAGAGGAGGGGGCAAAAAAAGATGCCCATCTGGAAAAGGTACAATGTGTGGGACTTGCTGGAAAGGCCTGTAGTCTGGTAGAGTGAGACTGCTGGTGTGGCTTCATGTGCTTGGATGGGGAGGAATGAGACTTGGTGTCTTCAGATAGCAGCTGACTCTCGTTTCCTTCCTCCAAACTGTTGACCATCTTGATTTTGTGAATGCTCTTGTAATCCTCTGGGTCTTGGCATAAAGTTATTCCTTTGTGCATGCAAACTTGGTTCTCCTTTCCAAACATTTCCTTTGATGGGGGGAGAGGGAAGTGAATTTATTTTACATGCTGTCTTGGAAGCACAGTCTGTCATGCTCCATAGAATGGTAACTCCATTGTCCAAATGATTCACCTTAATGAATCATCTGTTGTTTCTCTTGCACTCTCAGAGTGTTCTGTCTTGATATGAGGGAATTAGCCACTGAGCTTCAGATAAGAAAGTGCTTTCTCAAGGTCATGCCTGAGGAGGTGCCCTGTGCTATAGACATCCCCATGTGCACCAGAGCACTGTGACA
Organism: Eubucco bourcierii; assembly: GCA_013396675.1. Lineage (NCBI taxonomy): Eukaryota > Metazoa > Chordata > Aves > Piciformes > Ramphastidae > Eubucco > Eubucco bourcierii. The sequence continues at coordinate 117,827 of VWZE01007414.1, read as the reverse complement.
GAGAGCATGTCAGGCCATGGCTGGTGATGGATGGACAGTCTAAGTAATGTAGTGAATTCAGTTTTGGAAGCGATGCTTGAGGCTCTTCATGATTATAAGATATAACGACAGAAAAAATCAGGGAAGCCAACATTGCGTTGTTGAGGGAACATTCATTTCTGAACTGAAAGCCTGAGTTATTTGAAAGGTCCCCATACAAACAAAAGAATGAATAATTATGGGTTCTAAGGAGTCCCCTATGTTCCAGTCCTCTACTCTAACACTGCGATTGTAGTGGTAATGAGGAAAATTAGTGTCTCTGCATGTGAAATATTTATAAGTTGGTTAATAATGCCAAAGGACAAAATCTTTTGAGAATGATTCCAAGATTGTCATGTGGTAGCCAGTGAGTGCTCAAGCTGGCATTTGTCAAGTTCACTGCTATACCTCTAAAAGCAGTGGAACTTCTTGGTTTTTGTCTTCTTTTCTTTTCTCTCTCTCTCTCTCTCTTTTTTTTTTTTTTTAATAAGTAATTGATTTAGTTGATGTACACAGTATTTTTGCCAGGGGAGAGTGGGAAAGGGTGGCTTGTTTGGGTGCCTTATGAGATCTGCAAGTGGATTTCTGTCTTCATTCTCTCCTTACCTTCAGTTCTGTTTCATGGCTGTGGAGATTTGTTCAATATGTTATCCAAGGAAAAAAAATATCTTTAAAAGTCTCAAAATGCCAAAGATGGATGTTATGATGGAAATTTTTTGTCTATGTATTGTAGAATATAGGTGTTTTGCATAACATGCAGTCTCTCTACTGCCAAACTCTGTTATATTGCTATATTGAATATTAAATACTCAAAAATTAGTTACATAATTGCATAGTTTTTGGATGATGTTATGGCTACAGCTCATAACATACTTATGGTTCAAAATCTAAGTAGCACTATCAAATGACAAATAACCTGAGAAATAGGTAATATTTTTGCAGTTCTTTAGTCTTCAGTAATGCTCAGAGTGAAACTAGATATTTGTTATTTTTCTCAACATATTATTAGTGGATAGGGCTTAAGGAGGAGATCCTCTCTGTATTTCTGACTGACTTCTGATTTATAGCATTCAAATGTCATTCAGTCTGGATTTTGGATGTGGTCATTCCTCTGTGCTGAATAAAAGTGGGGATTTTGTGTGTGTGTGTGTGTGTGTGTGTGAAGCAAGAAATTTCCTTTTTTGCCACTAGCGAATTAAAAAACGTGCTCAAACCCAAGAGATGGAGACCTTATCTTTCAAACAGATGCTGAAATGAATGTCTGAGTCACAGAGTATTCAGGAAACATTTGGTAAATCTAGGGCTGTGAGTCTGTTTGCTCATAACAAATTTCAAAATCATACTTGAGAAAATAATCCCTGTAAAATATTATCAGTGTATAGTGTTTAACCAGATTTGATGTATCTGCACAGTAACACTTTATTACTTTTGCTTTACTGTGAGAAGTGTTCTGAAAAGGCTTTTATTTGTATAAATTACTAGTGTGAGGAGAAACCAGGGAAAATGCCAGTGACCTTTCTCAGCAGACGGGGAGAGAGAAAACCTCAGGTCTACAGAGTGCAGTCAGTGAGGAGGAAATAGAATGTGGAAGGCCAAAATGATCTCTGAGGTGGTGAGGAAGGATTGGTGACTTGATCCAAGGAAGATGTAATCCTGCCTGGCAGATTGCTTGTGTCCCAGGATTAACCTCTCATGATTGTAGTCAAGGGAAACTCTTAAAAATTGATGCAGCTTCAAAGTTGTTTTTGACTAGATGTAGCAGTCATGGTGATGACAGTAACAGGGATCATTGTTCCCAAATGTGGCTGCCATTTGAAAAAAAATACACTTAAGAACTAGCAGATGAGTTTCCATCATCATGACATTGGTTTACTGAAACTAAATGTTTAATTGAGATAGAGAAGCTATTAATGATCCGTGTGACTCCATTAGGAGAATAGGCTTTTTATGGCACTATTAGAAAATAATTGGTCTTTTCTTTAACACTAGGCCAAATTACAACTTCATTGTCAGCAAAATCTCAGAAATTAGTGTTTTGTGAGGTGAACTGTAACAGTTGTGCCTATGGGGTGCAGCTGGGTGGAATTGGGTGGCTGTGCTGGGCAACTCCAACAGCCAGCCCTGCAATGGCAGCTTCCCAGGCAGAGCAGGAAGGGCTTGGGCATCTTTAGAGCTGAAAAAGTCTCAGCATTTGTCTCTTCCAGAGTCTCAGAAAAACAGCAATTGATTTATAGTTTAAAAGGGTTTAAAACAGTGAAAGAAATACCATGCAGCATGCAGGCAAAGCTGGGTTTTTTTCCTTCTTTTCTCCCCGCCCCCCCCTCCTCCCATATCATTGTTGATCTCTGTATTTAATAAATGCTGTTGGAGTAACAGAGAGATGTGAAATATCCTGTTGATATTCACGGGTGGTGTTGTCTTCTGGGATGATACCCTGGCCACTGATTAGACCCTTGTGCTGGACTGGCATGCTTCTAAACTTGGGTGCAGGCAGAGAGTGCTTCTCAGAAAAACATCCTGAAGGAACCCAACCTGGTAACCCTTCTTAGGACTTGGTTTTGTGACCAGGTCTAATGTGTTTCCCCTAAAGTATTCCTAGTTATAATAGCTTTCCTATGTGTTGCCTTTGTTTGTGCTCTAACTGAAGATGCAAACACCCCCAGCACTCGAAGCAGCATGGAGAGACTAATACAGCTGCTAAATCAATCATTCTCTGAAAAGTCATAGAAGATGTGTCTGTCTGGGCCAAATAACAAAAACTGCTGCACGTGTCAGCAGAGATCAATCTCTACAAGTGTGTGCTACCCACATGGGAGTAATCATAGAATCATAGAATGGTAAGGTTGGAAGGGACCTCAAGGATCATCCAGTTCCAACCCCCTGCCATAGGCAGGGACACCTCCAACTAGTACAGGTCACTCAGGGCCTCGTCCAACCTGGCCTTGAACACCTCCAGGGAGGGAGCAGCCACAACCTCCCTGGGCAACCTGTGCCAGTGCTTCACCACTCTCACTGGAAAGAACTTCCTCCTGACATCCAGTTTCAATCTCCCCTCTTCCAGTTTAAACCCATTGCCCCTTATCCTGTCATTACAAGACCTTGTAAATAGTCCCTCCCCAGCCTTCCTGTAGGCCCCCTTCAGATACTGGGAGGCTACTCTAAGGTCTCCTGGAAGCCTTCTCTTCTCCAGGCTGCAGAGCCCCAACTCTCTCAGTCTGTCCTCATAGGAGAGCTGCTCCAGCCCTCTGATCATCTTTGTGGCCCTCCTCTGGACCCGCTCCAACACTTCCATGTCCTTCCTGTGCTGAGGGCTCCAGAACTGCACACAGTACTCCAGGTGGGGTCTGACAAGAGCAGAGTAAAGAGAGAGAATCACCTCCCTTGCCCTGCTGGCCACACTGCTCTTGATGCAGCCCAGGACTCTGTGCTCTTAAAGCATCTCTTATGGTAACATGATAAAATAGTATTAATAAAGAATTAATAAATAATTAAATTAATAATTCACCTAGCATGATTTACTGACTTTTAGAGACAATTAAACCAATTATAATTTATGGAAGCATCAGGAAAAGCAGTTTCTAAAATCTCCTACAATCTTGTGTTAGTTTATGAGTGAAAATGGATACTTTTGAAAACGTTCAAATTTTGGCAGTTGTGTTTGACCATCCAATTAAACTCAATATGCAGTAAAATACAAATGGTTTGGAACCTCTTCTAGAAACTATTTGATAAAGATTTGCAAGGAAAGCTGAAATGTCTTTTACCAGCAAGTTGAAAAAGCTGCTTTTTTGAAGGAGGATGGGGAGTGGTGTCAAAATTCTTTTACAAGGTAAGACACTGCATCCTACCCTTTTTCCTTGTTGCCATTAGTAAGAACAAGTGGGGTTTTTTTTGTGTCTCACTTGATGTACTGGGAAAAATGAGAAGGGATGTAATAACAGGCTTAAAACCACTCATTCTGAGCAGGTTTGAGCTCTATAATGGTTTCTTGAAACTTACTTTGTGTATACTTTTACTGAAGAGCAATACAGTATTGTATAATTAGGCATATAAAAGTGTAAAACATGCCATCCCCTGAATAAATTACAGTGATGTATAAATACCCAGACACATGTTTTGTTTCTTTGAGTGATGATAGCGGTAGTTCAGGGATTTGCAGTTATGAGTTTTCCTTCTCTCATCCTTTGATTGCACTCCCTATCTACTGGCCTTAGCTGACAGTTTTTGTTTTCAAGGAGCAACTCTGAAAAATAGCTTTTTCTGTGACAAGATATGGTTTGGTATTAATGCTGAAAAGAAAATTACTTTTCAGCTAGTGTTCTAGTGAGCTGCATAGCTTCCTCTAATAAAGTGAATCCAGCACAAATCTTTAAAGAACCAATATTGCAATATTTAAAATTTAAATAAACCAAATATTTGGGCTTTTTAATCCACAGTATTCAATTTCTTGTAGTTTTAAAGCAGTAATCTGCTTTTCTGGCAAACCAGAAGTCTTGCATAAAACCTTTTCAATGCTACCATAACTGGATTTTACAGGCAGCTATTTGCATCGCCCATCATTTGCACATGTGATCTAAAGGTATATTTGACTCCTGTTTAAGGTGAAAGGATTGGGGAAGAACTGGATCTTCTTGAGGAGTTTGCAGAAATGACTTCTCCACTGAAGGGCTTCTTTCCATGGAAGAGGTTTCATGTTTGGAGATTGGGGAGTAAGGTGTTCAAGGCTGGTGACTGGGGTGAGAAACCATAGTATATTGCAAAGAATTTTTAGAAATTTGATTTCTCTTCAATATCTTCTTTCCAGTATCATTTTCTGCACAAGACATAAGAGAAATTAGTTATTATTTTTTTAGGCAAAAAATTGAAAGCAGAGTAAAATCTGAACTCTACCCTGCATTCCTGTTTTGAATTAGTCCTGAAATGAAGCATGAACAGCCTGGTCTCTCCCTTACTGATCTCAAAGGACCTGATGTACCCAATCCCCAGGACAAAAGATGGGAGCAGCTGTAAAGCAAGTTTTAGCATTGCACCCCTGAACAGCAGGAGCTGTGCAGAAAAGGTCATGGAAATGTTGCTCATGTACTTATGACAGAACAGGAGAATACATGGTTTGGTATGTCAGTGGTTTTACAACCACTGGATGATGTCCTAACTCAACGTGCCTCACGAACCCAAGACTCTGCAGCTGTCTCCCCAGGAGCCCTCCTGACATCCCTGCAAATCCATTGCTCACCATCCAAGGACTGCTACCTCTTAATTAGCCCAGATGTTACAGCAACTGGTATGCAGGACAAAACCCTGTGCAGAGCACAGTGGGTACCAACTGAATTGCAGTGTTGGAATGTGGGGTGGGCAGGATATGATCATCTTGGTGACAACTGGCAAGGCCTTTGGTTGTAAGGGTAAAAAAACGTGAATGGGAAATCGCTTAGGTTGTGAGGCAGAGTTTTCAGACAAGGTGTTTATGAATCCAGATCTATCATCAGGTAATAAAAGTAGAGTGACTGGATAAATAATGGTGAACCCTGACAGGGGTTGCAACTTCTGAGAGGAAGAACTGACTCTAAACAGAAACTAGGTATTTTTGATGCTGGTTGACGTGACTGTGACTTGCTTTACTAATAAGAGTGCAAATTGCCAAGATAACAGTAGTTGTCTTGTGTCTAGCCAGTGATCATAAGGGTAATGTGGAACAGCACAAATATAGCATAGGCTGGAACTACAGAGATGAAAATAATGGTAAAAGATTTCCTGACTGTTTTAGTCAGGAAAAAACAGTCCATTGACTGTGAGAAAATTAAGGTAACAAACCCCACTCTGACTAGGAAGCAAGAGAACAGCAATAAAGCTGAGGGGTTGAGAGGTGCACTTCTAATGGAACCTCCCCTGATGATGTGAGTGTTACCTGAGAATTAGATGAATGCCCTCCAATTTGTCAGAAGTTTAGGACTTAAGTTCCCAACTTTTAACAACAACTTACTCAATTCTGTTTATCCATCCATTCATCCATCCATTTTTTTTTTTCTCTCCTGGCCTTCATGATTATCTTTTGATCTCTTATGTTGTGTTTCCACATAGAAATTACAGCTTTGTCTCCAATACATAAGGTGACTTTTTGTCTCTTTCCCTGCTAGCAACTGTTTTGTGACTATCCCTCTGTATGTGGCAGGGGTATCTTAACTATTCCTCCCTGCTGTGTCTGCCAAGATTTCTCTTCAGATGAATGTTGAAGAGAACATAATAAAGTGAGCTCAGGTCACATCGAAGAAGTGGATCTCTGAAGGTTTAAAATTATCCTTGATGTGGCTGATTCCTTCAATGTGAGTGAGCATTGGTTGATAAAATCAATCTTATAATGCGTGGGTGAAGAGATGGCTTGAGTATGTGTAGACCATGGATGAACAGCAGTACAGTGTTGGCTGCTGGAGTTTAGCAGGAGGGTATTTCTGAGATGCATGATCCTTCCAGTAGTGTGCTGGAGTGACAAGGAGTGTGGGCACAGCAACTGGTGACTGAGCAACTGAGTGAAGAGACAGCAGGGGCTGAATGCACAGTGCCTGAGAGTAGCTGTTGTCTTTGTACAATTAGAACTTTATATTTCTTGGATGTTTTAAAAAATTAAAAGATTGTTCTATAGCAGTGAGAAGAAGACGTGTAGCTGGGAAGGTAGCATGTGCAGATCCAGGCATCTGGTCCTACCTGAGGAAAAGTCAAACCCAAGCTGATGCTAAATATGCACTCTGACTGTTTTTTTCAGCATGACATGTTATTAAATTATAGCTGTTGTTCAGTTTTGTTGGTACTGTGTGGTCAGGTATTATAAAAGTTAGCAAATTAATTTCTTTCCCCCTTCTTTTTCAGTTGCAATTACCAGTCTGCTTAATAGTGTAATTAAAACTCCACTACTTGGGAGCAGTAGATACTGCAAGATGTTCCCTTCTCCTGTCAGAGTGCCAGCACAGAACAAACCTCAGCTGAAATGGTGGATGTACAAATGGCATTGAAAAACCAAGCCATGGGCCTGGTTTTGGATTCCATGTTTATTTACTGCTTCCTGATAGCACTGTTGTTCTCCTTTCATTGTTAATAAGAAATTGTAACTCTGACAGGTCTGATGTAATGGCATCATCTCTAATCTGCAGTGTGAGTTTCACATCAGTAGTTATGAAAGGGATGTCCCTCTTGAGTGCAAATATGGGACAGTGCTTTCCAAATGATACTGGACACTGTTGGATCCTACTCCAGAGACAACCTTTTTTCCCAAGACACGACTGTAGATGTCAGTGTTTAACTAGCACAGTGTTACTGACTGCCCTGCTGCATTAATCTAAGTCAATGTTTGATTCTGGCTTTTCACTGCAGTGGGAAAAAACGCTTTCTAAACTGGGACTCGGTATCTGAAAAGAGCTGTCTCCTTCAATGAAATAGAGCTTGATTTAAAAGCCTTTTTCTCATTCATAATGAAATCCCCTCTGTGACCTTGCATCTTCCCACAAAAAAAATCTGAATTACAGACTTGTAAATATGTGCTGTTGATTTGAAGGTCTGGGATTGTGGGGGGGGCTTTTTGTGGGTGTTTTTTTTTTTTGGTGTGTTTTTTTTTTTATTTTATTTTTTAAATTTCCATGTGATGCAATGCCACAGAATATTGCCAAGCAGTGTTCAGCAGAATCATAGAAGAGTTCTGCATACTTTCAATATTTCCTCATTTTTTTACCAAGGACTTGTATAGTTCAATTAACGTGGGACAACTGAAGCACAGTGAAGGCTTCCATTAATAGCAGAAGATTTTAACTGTAGAACATAGCAATTTTTACACAATATGTGCAGGGTTTAAGCATCTTTAATTGTATAATCTTGTTAAATCCAGATTTTTTTTTTTAAAAAAAAAAATTTTAAAGTCTGGTTTGAGGGGATCTGAGCATTTTAAATTGGATTCCTTTTTGTCTACCTCAAAATGCCTTTTGAAGATGAAGACTGGGTAAAATTTATCAAGTTTTGCAGCATCTACTGTACCGTGAAGCTGAATGTTGTGTTACATGAGGGCTACTGGCTACAACAAATGGAACAAGTATATATTGTTTTCAGATTAGGTATGCTGCATGTATTACAATATGAAACACAATTAATTTATACTTCTCTGTCTGATTTTCAGGATAACAGGCATTGCATATTACAATGGGCTTCCAGGCAACTGCATCGGTCACTACCCAGTGCAATCTTTCAGCTAATAGAACAATGTATAAATAGGACTTGAATTCCACATGTGCTGACTGTCCAGTGCCAGAAGTAAAGCCTGTAGAGTGCTCATTGCTGCATACTCATTTTGGAGTGCCTCTTCAGCATTCTAGTTAAAAGTTAAACAAATGAATATCAGATCCACTTTGTAATTGAAAAAGATTAATAATTCTAAGAAAAAAACTGAAGGGAAGATTTCTCAGGAAAGACATGAGGTAGTTGTCTTCTGGATGAGAAACTCCAGAAATGCTGTAGGTGAGACAGGCAGAGCAGTCCTTTAGTGTGTCTTGGTATTTCTGCACCTGGGGAGGAGAAAGGTAAGAAGGCGGCAATCTGCTTGCAGTTTTCTTACCAACGTTCCTATCTGTGCTCTCAAACATTGCCAAATTTCATCTGGGGCAGGACTCTACAACCTGTCTGATGTTCCAAGTTACTGCGGGGTGGGGAACGCTGACTGGGTATTGCTTCCCCTGAATACCTCACTGCTCTGCAGAGACCTGTGCCTTGGGTGTGGAAGTGACAGCTGCTGGCTTTGTGTTTGTAGGGACAGGAATGAAGAAAACAGGAACAGGGATGCTGTGGGAGACTGAGGGGTTGGAAGTGGAAAGAACTGCAATGTATCTGAGAGCAAGTTCCAGTGGAGAACATAAATGCTACTTAACAAGGATCTGAATTGATCTCTTCTAGAATATTGTGTACAGTTCTGATGACCCGTGTCCAAGGAATATAAACTGGTGCAAAGAACGCTTGCTAGTGTGATAAGGAAAATAGAGAGCTTACTTTATGAGAGGAGACTAGAAGAGATTGGCTTGCTTGCTTAGCATAGTATAACGAAGGCCAGGAGGGGATATGCTTGCCTATAAATATATCAAGGAGATAAATAACAGACAGGGAGAAGGCTCCAGCTGGAGGCCAGTTAAAGTTTAATTCCTAGTAAAGGCTGTTTCTGGCATGAGGCTGAGAGCATGAAACACCTATTCTTTTGCTAGCTGTGAAAACGAAGGTGCCACTGTCCAGTGGGAGTGGTGGGAGATGAACCAGAGTGTTGAAGGTAGTGATCAATCAGCCAAAGACTGACAAATGAAGGGTCCCATGACCCCTCAGAGCAGATTTAAGGGGAAAGGAGCAGACCAGCACTTTGGCTAGACTGGTTATGATATACAAGAATCCTTCCAGTCTCTGACAAGAGGGAATCTTTTACCTGATCTTGCACTCTTTTCTTTGTTAACATTTGTGAGGTTCAGCACAGCTTCCTACAGGCAGGAGTGGTTGCCCATCTAGATGTCAGACTAAAGCCTGCCAGAACCTTTTATCAGGAAGATTTTTCATGGCAGCTTGCCATTTTTAACTAAATTTAATCTTGGTAGTTTTTCTGCAATATGGGAAGGCTTTGGAGTAAAACTGGAAATAATGATTGTTCAGTTGTTAAGGCACTGATTTGGCATGCAGCAGTTTCAACTCTTACTCAGCCTTAACTGGACTTGAGAACCTCAACTTGACGTCTTCTACCTTTGGCTGAGTGTGTTTGTCCCATTGAGGTCTTATTTTGTTCTTTCTCCTAAACAGTGACACAAAGTTTTGTAGGAAATATGGGTGGAAAACTGTATTTGAAGCAGGAATGTTCTAACCAGAGTCTTTTATGTAGCTTTATGCTAAAAGCAAGAACTCAGAACAGCATGTGCTGTGGGAGCTGTGCAGTGGAATTTTCTGAGTCCAGGTGTTTATTAAAAGCTCTTAGGTCACCACATCCATCTCCATTAGTGAGAGGTGCAGACTGCAAAGCAGCACATGTTGACTTAGAGGAGAAGACAGTTTGTGGTGGCTTTGCTAGATTAGCTTGCATTTGACATCCTTTAAAGTCAAGTCAAATGTCATTGTACTAGGTGGACATAAAATGCTGTATTTCATTATTTATCCAAAACTTTACAGCATGTTGTGGGAAACAGGAACTTTTGCTGGCCATTTAGTTAACTTCAAAGATTAATTTTTATTCTTTATGTACTTTCTCATTCAAATGTATGCTAAGAAGTGCCCCGTACAAGCCTGAGGCTTTATTAATATAAAACTCATAATTAAATCTGCTAACAGAAGAGATTTGTCATCATTTATATACTGATATTGAAATATTTAGCCTTGAAAGAATAAACTTCTAGCATCCAATCTTGCTGTGTAAATATGGGCAGCTCAAGGATTTATAAAGCAGACGCATGTCTTTCAAAATGGACCATGGAAGACCCATGGGTTTTTAACGATTTGCAGAGGCTGTTCTCCTTCCATGCCACTAATTGCCAGTAATTTAACTGGAGTGGCTGTGCCCTGTGAGAGGGCTGTCTGCACACAGACATGGAACTCTGCCTGCACCAAGATTCTGTCACTGGGAGCTTTTTAAATTGAAAGCTGACTTAGAGCTTTGTACAGAGCAGCACTCAGGGGAAATGCTTCATAGCAAAGAGAACAATAAAGAGAAAAGACTTCCCTCTGGGAAGATTTTTCTGAATTATCTCCAAGCTTTGGACTGCTGTACATCCTTTTCCCTATAGGAAGCATGTGTCCAATTTTCCATGTTGGATTGAGTTTTAATTTTAACCTTAGCTTGAGGGTCTTATGTACTTCACCTTGTGGAATGATCCTTTTGCTTTGTAATGGCATTGCTGAGATAACTGTATTACTGGAAGATATACCTTGATCCTAAAAACATTAGCTGCATCCTGTTTGCATTAAAGAATTTGTTCTGCTTTTGTGAATTGTCTCTGAAAGATGATTATGATTCAGCACCTCTTACAGTCAAATCTGATTAGGTCTCCATTCGCACAGTCTCCGTGGCTATCTCTCAGCAGAAACAGAATCTCCTCTGTGGGGATCTGAGAGTTACTGTGACCTGGAAGAAATGTGTTATGAGAACCCAAACCTATACGTCCTTGGAGAACTTGGAAGCTCAGAAACCCCATTAGGTCTGTACTTATCCTACCTTTTGAATGAATTGGTATCCAGTGTTCAGTCAGGCTGTATAATTTGTAAGTGTACAGGAGGGAGAACAAGTGCTCTCTGTGCAAGTGTTTTAGCCTGGGTTAGCAGTGTGGCTTTGAAACATATCTTTGAACTGTCCTCAGACCACCTTGGCTTTCATCACTGGGCTCTCTTAAAATATGTAATCTGGATTTCTTGTGGATGAAATGGAACTCCAGAATACAATCTACGATTGCATCTAATGCTGATTTAGGCTTTGTGCTGCACTGTTAAATATAATAGTATCTCATGCTCTGGCAGTGGGAATAGGGGGAGGAGTCCTACCCATTTATGTAGGGTTTAGGGTTGTTCTGGACAGAGTATTTCCTTTAATTTGATTTAAATCACATACATTCCTTAGAGTCTGGGGAGAAGAGGTGAGATTGTGTAGTTGTTGAGTGTTAAAACCCTCAAGAAGGGTTATTTCAGATTAAGAGAACTCAATTACTTGCTCTGGCAGTTACTGAGACCGTAGAGGCTTTCATGCTGCACACCACACTGTTTAAGAGTCATTTTCTAAGTTCTCAGTGTGCTTGTGCTCCAGCCTTAGTCATCCTAACCTGCGTCCAGCAGGCTTGTAAGAACAGCCCTACTTCCATTAACTGGAATAGTTTGCATTAACCTGCACCTGTAGTACTGAGATGTGAACCATAGAGGTTGCACAATGTGATGTTTTCAGCGCTCTGGAAGTGTTCAAGGCCAGGTTGGATGTGGCTTTGAGCAAGCTGGTCTAATAGGTGTCTGCATGCCTTCCAACTCAATCATTTTGTGGTTCTATGACACTGAGTCAGCAGTGGGAGCTGTTGCAGAACACTGGGCTCTATGTGGTTCCACTGTTTTAAATATGTAAACTTTGAGACCTCTGAGGGGAGGGTTTGGTTGCATAGAACTTTTTCAGGATTTCTTAGGAAAGGTTTTTTCAGTGTTTGAATATTCAGAACACCTACAAAGAACATGACTACTCCTCAGGAATTGTGAAGGATGGTAGTAGGATACTTGGCAGAATGCAACACTTCGCCTTACAGGATATGGTTTAATGGCTGTGGCAGTGTTAGGTCAACAGTTGGATTTTATGATCTTAGAGGTCTTTTCCAATGGAAACAATTCTATGATTCCATACCATACAAGTGGAAACTGTAACATCTAGTTGCAAACCTGTCATTAATGTGAAGGCTTACACGACCTTGGGCAATTGCTACTCCTTGCTCCTCTTTCCCTTCCTATCTTTTCTGTTTTCACTGACAGCACAGGGTACCTGATAAGAACTGTCAGTTTCATGGGTTCTGATAGAAAGAGAATTTGCTTATGGTTTGGAGAATTTGCTTGTGGTTCACACCTCTGGATGTTTCTGCAGTGTAAGTGAAAACAGAAGTTTTCACAGAACACCATAATGATAATATTTCTAATATCCACTGAGTTGTTTTGCAGAACATTTAAGAGAAGCCTCTGAGCACCTGTCTGGAAAGCAGTGGGCATATTACTAAGTGGGAGAGTGAGAAATGTTCAAAGGGATAACCACTCTACAGGCCATAGGAGAGAATAAGACATTTTGGTAAGAATTAAATCAAGAAAAACTGTAGTTGTCTTCTCAGCTTATTTGTTGTGAATTCATCGATGCAATCTCTTTTTAAACTCTCTGTGTTTCCTTGTGTTGCTATCTATCCATTTAAAATGAAGGTGAAATTTGACTCTCTGTTTAGATGGCAAAAGGTGACTATCAGTCTGCAATTGAATTGCCTGATGTGAATTTCTAGGAGGGAGTTTTTAGTTTGACTGAGAGCTGTTCAGGGCTTCATAGCTTTGCTGCTGTATTCCCTGGTAGCAACGGGCTTGCTGTGTAGGGGCACTGAGAAGCTTAATGACTGTGAGGCTCTCTTTGACAAGAGATCCTTGGGCAAAAGGCAGTCTGAGTACAATACCTATCTTCAGAAGGACTTCAACCTTTAGCATTTTGGCAGCATGTTGAATGAGAATCTCTCTGACTGACAGTAGTGAAGTGCCTCAAGCAATTCTTTCTTGTTACATGAATTTTGAATTTTCCAATCATCTGCTGGAGTATAATCAGTCCCAAAGGCAGGCAGAAGAGCCTCTGAACTCATCATCCTCTTTTCTTTTAGTGCTTGGGTTCTTTCTGTCGCAACAAGTATACTCAAATGTCTTAGCACCCATGGTGCCAGCGCTTAGCTGCTTCTGCAGTGAAAGACTATGTCCCGAGGTGACAGCTGCAGTGGCATACAGGCTGTTAAACCATCGTCTTCCAGATACCTCTGCCCTCTGAGTGGCTCTATAGATGTTTGTTTTCAGGTTGTTTAACTGCAGTAAAGAAGTTGTACCATCATTCAGATTATCCTCACCCTGCAGATCTTGATAGTGGGTGAAGATCCTGCTTCTGGAATTAATCTTTCTGATTTCCAAGGATGATTTGTCCATTCTGAGTGATAGGGACAGACCTGGAATACAGCCTTGGTCTGACTTATGTTGCTGGGTCAACTCTCTGCTAAGCAGGATGGTATGATGCAAAGCAGTGTTGACTTGACATCACATAATATATTTGTCTTGGTGAAGCCTGGACAGTGCTCTTGAAATATTCACATACAATGTCCCCAGCTTTCTAAAGAACTGGAACAACAACATTAAAAGTTAAGCTAGTGGCTAACTTTAGAGATACGATGCTGAGTTCCATACAAAGGGCTCCTAATTACAGAAATAATGTGTTGGCTTGACCCTACAGATGAACCTAGCGACTTGATGTGGCTTGCTCCTAGCTTCCTTAGTATTATTTTTTTTTTCCTTCAGTGGACATATATTTGGTATTATTAGACTTGCTTGCAGCAATCTTTAAGGGTATACAGTATATCTTTCCCTAAGATCAACAAGGCTGTCCTACTAAAGTGCTTTTGTGAAGGATAGTCACTCCAAATATGGTACTCCCGGTATAAAACTTTGTAACCGTTAATTAAAACAGATTTAGGTTTGCACCTTCTGTTATATAGTCATATTTGGAAGGATAGAAAATGAGACATTCTGTACGGGAAAGTTCTTGTTGAGGCATCACAAATGTCTCATCAACCGCTGATTTCCAAAGAGTGATACAAGATACCTGTTTTCCTGTGTGTTTGTTGCTGGCAAGAGATGTGCTATGTGTCAGAAATTATTAATATTCCAATGGCTGTCCTAGTGATGGAGAGCAAATGCCAGTGCAATCGGAGCACAGGATGAAGTGTGTACAGAAAAGTCCAGTTGAGGCGTACCTGAACTTCTAAGCCATCCACATGCTTCTGAGTTTGTTGCTGGTCACTGGCAGTGATATTTATATTGTAAAAACATGGTGTGCAGGGGCAGAAGTTATTAACTCACCAGATTACTGTCACAGTAATTCTCTCTAGAAGTTCCCTACTGGAACTTCTAGATCTCTGATCATGTAACATATGCATGAAAAACGTGACAGAAAACTGTAGCAAAAGATCCTTTCCTGAAGACTTTTGATTGGAAAACTTATTGTTAATTGAACTTGTAAAGCAGATCTGAAGTGTTACTTCATGTGTAGTATTTGAAAGAAAATAGAGATTCCTCCATTCTTAGTGTCAGACTAATTGAAGGTACCTAGCTCCTGATCAGTATGCATGTTCTCCAGAACATGGAGTACTTGAAGGCCCTTAATTTCCAGAGGCTGCTTGGAGACAAGCAGCTCTAATGCAGTATAGTGACTGGCAGAAGAGCACGAGGAATATGACTTCTTGGAGATTTGATCTCAAGAGAGGCAACATGCATCAGTGCAGGCTCTAGTGACAGCTCTGTGAAGAGTTGGTCTTCTGCAGGCTGAACAGAAATCGAGAGTTGTTTCACATTCTCCTGAGTCATGAAAGCTTTGTTCCATGCCAAAGTGAGAATCCTGAGCTACTTGCCCTCTAATGTGTTGTCTCTTCACTGTTCAGCTTTTTGATATTTTCTTTGTAGAGTTTAAATATTTTGACACATTTATTCTCACTGATAAGTGGGGTTTAAATCTGGGAGTTTACCATAAAGTTGCAGGAAAGATCAATCACCAGTGTGCAGAACTTTCTGACCCATCTCTGGTCCCTGGGTCTCAGCAGGTCATGCATAGATGACATAGACAGTCTGATCATCTTCACTTCCAGCTGCCGCTCTGTGATACTAGGAATTAGAAACTCAGGCTACATAATATTTTTTAATTGAACTTCCCATCTAAACCAGGGTGCCAAGTCTATTAAAAACGCTGACAAAATACATTGTGCTACTCTTACTACTTCACTGGTTGCTTTTTTTGATACAAGTATTTACTTTAAAATCTTTTCCTTTCAACAGTACTCTGCTCTTCACCTCAGACTTTCTCTATTGTGTTTTTTAAAAACAAGTCATCAGAGGGATCACACTCTTACATCTTTGCATGATTTAGGAACCTTCACTGTATTCTTCTGTGTCCAATTTGTGTGTTTCTCCATCACTGCAAGGAAGATACTTCTAAGGTTAACTGTAAAGCTGTGGGTGAAACGAAATTTTGTGTGGTGGTAAAGGAAGCATCTCATCAAAAGACACTGCAAGGACTGAGGTAGATACAGTGCAGAGTGCCTATTAGGCACAGCTTGACAGGTAGAATGGTCCAGCAGGAAATATATTATGTAGGGCATAACTCTGAGAACTGTAGCATGCTTTTTGTAATAGTAAGTGAAAATGTGGAATGCTCAACATAGGTCAGGACTAAACTGAATGTCAGAAAAAGAATTCTTTAAACTAATTAGATAACTGTGAGGCTTGAAAACTTACGTCTTTGGTTTTTTATCCCATCAAGTTGAGTTGATGATGGTTTATTTGGTTACATGCAAAATAACTTTAGGTTTTCAGAGGGTTCAGTAAATGCTAGTTCTGCTTTCTGTACATGCATTCATTAGATTCTTTTGCCTCTAAAATGTTTGCAGTATCTTGGTTTCTATGCACTGGTTGTGTTAACACTTTTATTACTAGAGTTCAGCTTCTACCTACTGCAGGCATTAAAAAAAAATAAAAAATTTCTTCCCTGCCTGTGTACAGAGGAAGAGCTCATGCTGATCTCTTTGATTGTTTTCCGTGTCTTGTTAGCTGTAGCATGTTATAAGAACAACAAAAAGCTCTTGTTTCATTAATATACTCCTCTCTGGTATTGTTGGTCTTGTAGGTGAATAAATTTTGAGACTACACCCTATGGGGCATGGCTTATACACAGAGGAGCAGGATGTGAATCTGGGCTGTACCCTTCTGTTGTCAGCTCATGGCCAGACACTCCCCAGCAAATGCTTTATATTCACTTACAGAAGCAAAACCAGCTGGAGAGTTGATTTTTGTTTGTTTGGAGGTTTTTCCAGCATAAGATTATTGCAGGGTGACCAAAAGGCAGCGTAGCTGAGTGCACACAGGTTCTGCTGGGAGCTCTCCTGGTTGCTGGCCCCTGGGCATGCAGAGAGGAGAGCTGAAAGGGATGGGTGGGACTGTGAGGCTGTTTGTGCCGAGTCCAGGCTATTGGAATAGGCCCTTGCAGCTGAAGCAAGTTGGTCAGACAGTAAATCCATTGGGATATCACAACAGCATGATGTGATTTATCCTTCCTTTTTTTTTTCTTTTTGGTCTTTGCTAAAACCTAGTGCAATCCCTCTCCTTCTACCCCCTGCCCTAGTGCTAACTTTACAATGCTAACTTCCCCTTCCAACACCTGAGAACTATGCATACTTATTTTAGAGCTTACAGTGGACTATCTTTTTTGTTTTCCTGTACCTGCCTAAACCTGTGGGACAAAGTCCTCTCCGATGCATACCTGACATGCTGAGAAGCCTGTCTGGGGATGATACAGTGTGTGCATCATAAAGGGGTAAATGCTGTGAACTGTGGCTTCAGCCCTCTTTTGAGTTCTTGATCTCTGGGATGAAAGGCTGCCTCATGAAATGCCACCTCCTGACCTGTTCCAGCCTCCATCCTTGCACAGAGTTACTGTACCCTGTTGACATAGTATGGAATTTCTTCATGATGTCCAATGCATTTATCTGCTTAATGCTCTGTGAGAGACAGTGCTTCTGCTGTCCCCAGGAGTGAGCCAGTGCTGCACAGAGAAACTCGAGTCTCCTCTGACTGAACCCAGCAGTCCTCATTGAAATAAGGATTTAAATCTGAGGCTCCCAGTAGGTTAGTGCCCAAACTGTGCTGCTACTTGTCTTTCTTGCTGTGCCTCCAAATCCTGATTTCACAACACCACAGGTGTTTAATTATTCCTTGGTCATTGCTGACCTCAGTAATTGTCTGGAAAACTTGTGAAAGAAAAAAAGTATCTTTAAACCACTTAAAAAAAAAAAGTTCTTTTGATTAGTCACTTCTCCAGACCTCAAGAGACTCTGCTACCTCTTCCTTAGTGGCCTGTTGGCAAGTTACCAGTGAATATTTGGGGCTGTTTTAGCTTACATTGTCTCCCAGGCCCTCATGATGTACAAGGTAGTGCAAACATCCTGCTCTTGATTGTTTGAATGGGTAATGTTGAAAATACGTAGTTTTTGAAGTGAGACAGTGCTATTTTATGAAGGAAACAAGGTATTGTAAGTGTATTTGTGAACTCCTCTTGACTGATAGTGGAGAACCATTTGGTCTAGGTTCAGAGACTCAGTAGTAAACCAGTTAAATTTCTCTCAGTGTTGAGATATATTCCTGAGATGTATGTCTCCTGAGGGATGTTTTTGACTATAATAAATACTAAGTAGTGTGCTAACAACAACATCTCTATGTGTTGTTTTCCTGACCTAGTAAGCTCGCTCTTCTGAATTTCCTCATTGTAACATTGGGAAATTTTACATAGAATCATTACACACACACGTATTTTTCTTTCTAAAAGGGCTTATTGTGAAACATTTGCAATATTAAAAGTGGTAGGAAGCATTTGATTGTGACCAGAGCATTGTTTTAATCTTTTTTTCTGGAGCTGAATGTAGAAAAGCAAGCTCTTCTTTATGATATAGCCACATTTCACCTAATGTAGTGGGATTTTGAACTTTTTTTGTTGTGGATCACAGTTTTGTGTTGAGATTCCTCCTAGGACTTCAAATGAAGGTGACTGATGAGAATTCACTGGTTAGGAAGAGTGCTGGAATCCCTGCAGCAGCATTAATTACTGCCTTGAGCAACTCAGAAGAGGACAGAGAAGCTAGCATGTTACTTAAACATTCCTGTTGTAACTAGATTGCTGTGGAACTAGCAGGAGGAGAATGTAGTCTTTTTTTACATAACATTTCGTTGTTTACTCCTAATTAGGAAGGATCGTGCTAAAATGATGGCTTATTTTCATATTTACCTTTGATTTTCCTGTTCTTGAACTGCTTTAGATTTCTGTTATGCCTTTTACAGATTTTCAAGTGTAAGTGCTCATGTCAAAGGAAAAGAATGTGTTATTGTTGTATACTGTTGTTTTTGTATCAGAGAGATGTGAAATATTTCTGGCAATTCATTACAAATACACTGGGTCTGTCTGGTGCACTCAGTAGTGGTGATTTATGCTATTGGTTCTTAGCAGAATTGCTTCCTTAATTTCTCTTCTCTTCAGCAGCAGTTGAATATCAACTGTACTTAAATATCCAGAAGACACAATGGAACAGAGACCCCCAAAATAGCTATGTCATTATTTATGCTGTTAAAAATATAAAGTGACTTATTTAATGTCCTCTAGCTGTGCCATGTAATAAGAATTCACCATGTTCACTAAAGATGAGGGCTTAGTTTTTATTTTTGGAAGATTTTATTTACCATTTTTGGTAAAAGACAAAACAAAAACCCTAAACCTAACCCCAACAATCAAAAACCATATATTTGTAATAGTCTGTGGAGAATAAATGCCACAGACTCTGTTTAAGGCTGATCTGTTTGACACGCGAGTGTGTTCCAGACTAACCAAAGGCCATAGATATTTGTGCCACTCTTCACCTCACTGCTGAAGTCTTCTGGTCATGCACCAAAGTAAACCTGTGACCTACTCCTCGGTCCTGTCTTAGCACTTTTGGCAGACTACAAGAGGATATGTTGTTATTCTCTGATTGTGTCTGCATCTCTGCTGTAGGTGGTGTTTCATTTTCATAGAATCATAGAATGGTAAGGTTGGAAGGGACCTCAAGGATCATCTAGTTCCAACCCCCTACCATAGGCAGGGACACCTCCCACTAGTACAGGTTACTCCAGACCTCATCCAATCTGGCCTTGAACACCTCCAAGGAGGGAGCATCCACAACCTCCCTGGGCAACCTGTTCCAGTGTCTCACCATCCTCACTGTAAAGAACTTCCTCCTAACATCCAGTCTAAATCTCCCCTCTGCCAGTTTAAACCCATTTTGACAACTCGTGACCTAGTTGATTGTTCCTGGGTCAGCTCACTGCATGTGTTAGCGGAGTGGTTTTCTTGGTGGTTGCTCTATGTGGAGCCCCTTCTGCCCTCTCTGTGCTATTCTCTGTGGCTACATGCTGGTCAGGAACTCATGTATTTCCTCTTGGCCAAGAGAAGACTTTGCTTAGTTAGTGCTCTGTCCTGCCTCAAGCAATTCTCTGTTTCTGATGAAGCAAGATATCCTCACATTTCTTCAGTAAATGTGTTGGGAAGCAGTAGGAAGGTCTCAATCCTCCCCCACTAACTGAATTTTATATAAATGCACAAGTGTAGATAATCCCTTTTGCATCCATAATCATGATGGTTTTTTCCAGATACAGGTTATAAGCTTGATATTGCCAAATTGTCATATATACAATATAAAATTGAAACACTTTTGGTTAAATGCAAACTAGAACTTTAAAGCTGCAAACTTGTCCTTTGGTTTAGGAAAGATTCTAGCTGGAGCTCCCACCATGATCTCAGTCTCTGTTTTCAGGCCTGGCAGTGAAAAAGTAGTCTGATAGATGCAAGTATATGTCTTCAGAATAAACATAGAATTGTTTAATTTGGAAAAGACTTTTAAGTTCGAGTCCCAACTATTTACTTAACACTTCCAAGTCCACCACTAAACCATGTCCCTGGGTATCCTGTCTACACATCTTTTAAATACCTCCAGAATGGTGACTCTGTCCCTGTTCCAATGCTTGACAACTCTTTCAGGCTTATTGTGTCTAAGAGGCATCCTCATAAAAGTATCAATATATGAAGCATCAAAAATATATGTAACTCTTCTTAAACCACAAACAGTTAAATCTGCAACTGAAATGATACTGTGCATGAAGCAGTGGGTATTAAGGTAGACAGTACAGGCTGAGGAACACTGGCATGGCATGGCCATGACTTGTTCTCAAAATGAGCCTCTCACTGGAGGCTACAACTCCCCCAGTATGACACAGATGATAATACTTTGTGCTTTCATTGCACAGTTGTGTCCAGTGTCATACAAACATCAGCTATAATTAATCCTCACAACACCCCTGTGGGGAAGATAAGTACTGTTACTT
This sequence comes from Eubucco bourcierii, assembly GCA_013396675.1. Classification (NCBI taxonomy): domain Eukaryota; kingdom Metazoa; phylum Chordata; class Aves; order Piciformes; family Ramphastidae; genus Eubucco; species Eubucco bourcierii. Next base: position 97,115 of record VWZE01007414.1, on the reverse strand, counting down.
ATTCCTTTGACAGCACTAGCAACTACAGGTGGACTACTACTGACTAGTTATTGTTGTAGTCTTTATGCAGAGATCTGCAGCAGATGTAATTTTAATTTATACTAGGATGTCATCAGAAAAGTACTACGTATCTCCAGCTAGTCTCTGATTTTATGTGCCCTTTTTATGTGATGTCTTGAACATGGATGACCTTAGAACTATGAATTAGGCAATGTCCCTTTCTTACTAATTGTTTTCCTCTTGTGTTTCTACCCTGTGGTTCACCCTCTCCTTAAAGACAGACAGAAAACTAAAAAGTCTGTGTTGGATAGAGTCATGAACAGCTGTGGTGTCTGAGTTGAGGTGTTTTTCTGGGATTGTTTCTCTATGAAATGTTATTCTATATACCACATAGTTTTTAAGATTGACTTTGATCACTAAATACCCATGCTATTATAACTACACACCAGGATACTTAACTGAACTTCAAGCAACCCAGGGGAAAAATGATCACCCTCCCAGTGGTGCATCTGACTTGCACTCATATTTTTGTGCCCTTATGTTCCTGGGAACTCTTGCTGTAAGTATCCAGTTGTCCCTTGCAGTGTTTCTGTTCGTTCACGGCACCTGCATGGTGTGCTCCACAAAGATGTCTTGTTATTATGGGGTGAGTTGCCTTGTCAGCTCCTGGAGTTCAATCATGAATCTGTTTTAACTTTTAGTCTTACTGCCTATGGGTAAGTAACACAAAAGTATTGTTTGTTTCATAACTTGATCCAGAACATGTTTAGAATTGATTTGAAAAAAAGTTGAAAATTCTTGAGAGGTTAAAAAAGATGCCTCTATAAAGACTGAAATTAAAATGGAATTTTCAAGACCCTTTTTTCCTTTGGAGGAGAGATAGCTTTGCTTTAGAGATTTTGTTTTGGTGGCACTGAACAAGAACAGAGCTCTTGGCATTAGGAAGCTCAGTATTTCCTGCCTGTTCCCAGCTTGGGAACATGCCTGCTTCCTACTGTGAAGAGGTGAGGATACATAATGCTCAGCCTTTACATAGACTATTCCTTTTCCCCCCTACATTTACTGAGGATACTGAGATACCAGAAAAATATTAACATGTATAATACAGTGGTCAAAATAATATGTGTTGTTTAAAGTTGGAAGAGGAGTATGTCTTATACCAAGTGGTGTCCCTCAGGGGTCAGTGCTGGGACCAGTGCTGTTTAACATCTTTGTCAGTGACATGGACAGAGGAATGGAGTGCACCCTCAGCAAGTTTGCAGATGACACCAAGCTGTGTGGCACAGTCGACTTGCTAGAGGGCAGGGATCCATCCAGAGGGACCTGGACAGGCTGGAGAGGTGGGCCCAGGCCAACCTCATGAAATTCAACAAGGCCAAGTGTAAGGTCCTGCACCTGGGTAGGCACAATCCCAAGCACAAATACAGTCTGGGTGGTGAATGGCTGGAGAGCAGCCCTGAGGAAAGGGACCTTGGAGTCTGGGTTGATGAAAAGCTCAACATGAGCCTGCAGTGTGCACATGCAGCCCAGACAGCCAACCGAGTCCTAGGCTGCATCAAGAGAAGCGTGGCCAGCAGGGCAAGGGAGGTGATTCTGCCCCTTTACTCTGCTCTCGTCAGACCCCACCTGGAGTACTGTGTGCAGTTCTGGAACCCTCAGCACAGGAAGGACATGGAAGTGTTGGAGCGGGTCCAGAGGAGGGCCACAAAGATGATCAGAGGGCTGGAGCAGCTCTCCTATGAGGACAGGCTGAGGGAGTTGGGGCTCTTCAGCCTGGAGAAGAGAAGGCTTCGAGGGGACCTGATAGTAGCCTTCCAGTATCTGAAGGGGGCCTATAGGAAGGCTGGGGAAGGACTATTTACAAGGTCTTGCATTGACAGGATAAGGGGCAATGGGTTTAAACTGGCAGAGGGGAGATTTTGACTAGATGTAGGAGGAAGTTCTTTACAGTGACGGTGGTGAGGCACTGGAACAGGTTGCCCAGGGAGGTTGTGGATGCTCCCTCCCTGGATGTGTTCAAGGCCAGATTGGATGAGGCCTTGAGTAACCTGTACTAGTGGGAGGTGTCCCTGCCTATGGCAGGGGGTTGGAACTAGATGATCCTTGAGGTCCCTTCCAACCTTACCATTCTATGATTCTATGATTCTATGATTCTATGATGAGGCCTTGAGTAACCTGTACTAGTGGGAGGTGTCCCTGCCTATTGCTGGGGGTTGGAACTAGATGATCCTTGAGGTCCCTTCCAACCTTACCATTCTATGATGATCCTAGAGATCCAAGAGGGAGTTGCTAGTGTTTAGCAGAGCTGGGCTCAGGTTTTAGAATGCAAAGCTGTGCTGAGATTTATGTTTTAACAGTGGAGTAGTTCGACAGGGAAGTTCTTGTTGTAAAGACTTTTTATTGTAAGAGCTCCCTTATTCTCTTTACACAGTTCCTGGCCAGGTTTTAACATGCTGGGCCATATCCTCACGTTGAATGATGTGCGATGCTTGCTTTCCTTCTAATCTGCTCAAGGAAGATAACATAGAGATGTGTATCACTGGCTGCTCTTTCTGTTGTTATACCTACCTTAATAATGCAGGATTTTCAGAATATTAGTGTCTTTAAACTAGTTCCTGTTGATATCACTCTCATGGCTTAAAATGAACTTTAAAAATGGCTTTGCTATAAAGGGAATAATAGGGGTAAAGACCAGTGGCTTTTGCATGTTATTGGATGATTATATTTGGCACTGGAATGGATGCAAGTATGTAAGGCAGGGTCTTTTTATCCTGCACTGTTGATTTGTATGTGCAAAGGCATCTGTACACTTGTGTTCTCATTCATAAGTGTGTCATCTGCCACTGAAACTGCAATGAACTTTTTTTTTTTTTTTTGGGTTTTTTTTCCCCTGTTTTTCAGAGTTACACAAATGTTTGGATGCTTCTTTCAATTGCCTTTTTCCCCCCTCTCTCTTTGGTGGCTTTGGAGCACTAAAGGAGAAGGAATGATAAGCAAGCTCTTCATCCAAAGCAAAGGTAATTGGAAGAGTCTGTTCCTTTTATCAAATTGCATAAATGAGAAAGAGGCCCAAAGGAAAAGGCTGTGGTTAGAAACAGGAGAAAAAAAATCAGTCTGACTTTTGGAGAGGGGAAGTAACTAAAATATTTATTTCTACTAGGTTGGAGAACAACATATGTTAGGCAAACTTGACTTTTTTCAAGCATAAACTTTTCTTGTGACATGCTCTGCTATGCACAACAACAAACACTCCCTAAAGCAGAACATCAGATGGAGCATTCAATGAGCACAGGGTAGCGGATGCAGGGTGGTGTTTGTTTAAAAAGAAGCTGGCATTTGTCAGAGCCGTGGCAAATATGCCATTATTTTTTATTTTCTACACAACCTGTGAGATATCAGACATGTTCTAATGAGATTCTGAAATACCAAGCTTATAAATATTGATAGGGAAGGTTCGTTCTCATCCACGGAGAGAGGTTGCATTTTGCAATTATACAACTTCACTCGTGTGAACTGTGTTGCAATTTGTTCTTCTGTCTCCTTCACAGTAGAAACTGTGTGAGTTACAGTTCAATCTCTGTTCTCAATCAACCTTCTTTTGCCACCTGCATTTCCTAGCTGATGAGGTATTTAAAATTGCGTGGTGGTCAGAGGATGCCGAACAGGGAGATTTCAAAGGCTTACGTGCAAAACTTACCAGGTGGCAGCAGCTTTTTTCTGTTAGAAGAATGTGAAAGTTGGTCACAATCTGTCATTTTAAAGAAAAGAAATATGTGTTTTTAAGCAAAGTTGATAAAAAATATTGACCTGGTAATTAATGGATGTATTTATTTAAACAAATAATTCATAAAATTCTGTGCAGTATCCTCTGGGATAAGTCATGGCACGTTCTGGATATTACATACCGTTGTGCAAAGCTGAGCTGCAGCCCAGCAGCACACTGTGGTTCTTGCATCGCTTGCAGTGGAAACATGAGATTTTGGCATCAGTCTTCATCACGGTAAAACCTGCCAGAAATTTCCGGGCCTTATTTAGCTTCAAACTTAAAAGCAAACCAAAACACCACACCAGCACACCCCCTGTCTGCAGTGCTGTCCCTGGAGCTACTGGACCGTGGGGATCTGTGTGCTCCTGCATCAGACTGAGCATTGCTCAGAACCCTGCTTCTCTTCTCTGCACTTGCTTGTTCTTTTTCTTCTCTACTTCCTGGAAACCCTAGTGTTGTGTAACTTGAGGGTGCTCCTTTCAAGGGTTCTTGCTGGGATCCAGCAGGGTGAAATATTCATGGGGACTAACCACCCTGTCAAGATAGAATTGAAAAGGAAGAATCCAGTGGCCTTTCAGAGCTACTTCTTTCCCATACTGGCCACAGCCTTCTCCCCTGGTATCCCACAGTCATATTTCCAAATCTGTTGACTATAATTTTCTAGTTTCTGTTCTCTGAATAGAAAACTGAGGAAGGGTATGCAGCAAATAGATCAAAGCTGCTTCAGGAGTATGCTTTTTGTCAAATGTATTTACCCATAGCCGAGATGTACTCTCAAACTGAATGCTGTTAAGCTTTCATTGGTATCCAGTGAGAGCATGTAAATATGTAAGATATTGAAATAAAATTACATCCTGAAGTTCTTGCCCTCAGAATTATGCAAGCATTGATTTTCAGTATATATTGCAGCTCCTTCATGCAGAACCATAATGTATTTACCTACTACCTGGTATAAGAGCTTGTAAAATGATCTGCTTCTAGGAGCATGAATCCATGTCAGAAATGAGCCAAAATCAAACACAAGTGAAAATCCAGATGTCTCTGAGTGCCTGAAGCTAGACTGTGAGTTGTCAAAAGAAGTAGAGGCACCTCAACTTAGTGCTTGTATTTGACCCTTTGTAAAAATAAGTACCTTGTTGCTGAAAGGGACAGCTCTTCAGGTGCCCCTTTCTCCTTAAATGATAGCATTAAGACCAAACAACATGCTCTTCCTGTCACTCTGCTGGAAACCTCTCTGTAGGTGAAGTGAGCAGCTTCATGTGACTGCCAGAGGTGAGTATCACAACCATGTTACAGAGAGAAAAATCCTTATGAAAGGAATGAAGCAGAGGACGGTGAGACTTGCCTCTCCATCTCAGCAGAGCCTATCTGCAGGGTCACTGCAGTATGAGGTGAAGTTAAAACAACACAAACTTAGAAAACTGTTTTTATGACATGCAAACTCTGATGATAAATGTACTGTGAGGGAGAAACCTGTGGTGGATGAGAGCTCCTCTGGGCTTTGTGCCAACCAGAAGTCTTATGGCTGTGGCAGGGATCGTGCTGAAGCTGCACTAACAAATTCTGGCAAGAGGCTGAACAAATGTTTTTTGGCAAGAATCTAAAGAATTCGGATTCAGCAGTGCGTGAACATGATTGTATATGGTTTATCCCTTTTGGATCTATGCTCTATCAAGCAGACCTCTCCTGCACCTGGGCTCTGATCTGTGGATTGAAGATGAAGTTTTCCCTATGATAGTTCTTACCATTGTGCAAGGCAGGACAGTATGATGGAACAGCTGTGTGGCAAGAGGTTGTGTCTACTTGTAACTTCCTAAACTGGCACAGCAGGGCTTACAACAACAGATACAAATACAGTATTCTTTTATATATATATATTTAAAAAAAACAAAAACTAAAATTTGCATTGGCAATTGCATGCTCTGTGTGTCCTCTTTCTCCATCCCTTTGTTGCCAGTACAGCTGCCTTTCACTGGTGGCTGTGGTAACCTGATGGATAATCACTTCAAGGCTGTGTTCCCTGCTTCGAACTGTCCTTAGTGGCAGTACTGGTTCTTTATGCAGATGACTTCAGTATCAGGCCCAAGGCTTTTAAGAAGCCTTCAGATTCACCAAATGAAAGTACTGTGAAGTGCAGTTAGCTTGAATTTAGAGTAAACTTCAGTCCCCTTGAAGTAAATGTGTGTAAAACTTTTAGCTTCTGATGGAGAAAAGACTATGCTGTTCAGTCATGGGTGTAAAACTTAACAATCTTTCAGGCCAGTGCTGTGGTTCACGGTGGTGTAGATAAATGCCAAATATGAAACCCTGTCCAGTGCAAAGAAGCAGCAATGTGAAGCTGTCTGTATTTTTAAAGTCGCTTAGTATAAAGAGAGCTCTTCTAACAGCAGGCTGTGATAAGACTGACTGCAGTATTTGGATGTTCCCCTTATGCACTCCAGCATGTATGGAAGAGTTAAATGCTTTAGAATGTGTGAAATTTTCGCAGAATGTAAGAAATGTTAGTAGAATATGTGCAGTGAGTGTTTCCTGCTGATATTAAGGGATAGTGACAAGCACAGAGTATGTACTAAAATGCATGATACTCCCTCATCAGGGAAGGTTGCAAACACAGATTTCTCATTGAAATGGAATGTTATAGTATGCCTGAAGGACAAATGCAGATGTGTTCTTTGGGTACTTACCTGTGAAGAAGTTTCACAAGCTGATTCATGAGCTGGCTCGCGTTTGTTCAAGGACAGTTCATGTGCAGAAAGAGAGGAACTTGAACAGCCCCAGGTGGTGCTTTTATTATAATTCCAAATTAGAAGGACTGTATTTTTCATAATTAGGGAGGAAAGCAGGAGCAGCTGACTGACTTCTTGTTATTAAAGAATAACTGAATATTCCTGGCAGATATATGAATATGAACATGGACTATGCTTTGGGATTGTTAGCAATAAGGTAGTGAATCTTTCTTGTTAATGCAGGAAATACTTCCCTAGAATTGTTTGCTTGCTTGCAGTGCAGTTGCTGGGACACAGAAAATTAACATTACATATCACTGTTTTCTCCCCATGTTTTTGTACCCAATTACAGCTCACAAATTCATAAATTCTGTTGGATTTTAGCACAATACAAGTGGAATAGGCAGATTACCTGCTTATTTTTGTTACTGCTATTAACAGTACAGCCCAGGAATAAAAACACAGAGGAACGGAAAAATCAAAGTAACAATAACTCCTAATAAAACTGGGCAGCAAGTGTGGCCAGTAGAGAAAGGGAAAATTATTAGAACACATATTGAATAATTTCCTAGGGAATGATGTCCTTCATGAGGTCTTTCTTATCTTTCTTCTTGGGTTGTAAAGCTGCCTGGTTTTGAATGTCAAGATTAAACTGTTACTGTTTATTAGTACACTAGATAGTAAAATAAAGAAAACTGAAATCCCCTAATGACTAAGCAGACCACTTTTTTTTTTTTTTTTTTTTTTTTTTCCCCTTTTTTCACCCGTGATAGAGTTTCTTGGCATTGTGTCTGTGCTGGATCCAGGAGCAGTGCAAATACTTTTGTATACTCAGTTCAGGTGGAACTGCAATGTTCTGGAAGAGAGCTGAACTGCTACTGATGGTGCTGGGTCTGCAAAGTTGGGGATGGTTTGTAAAGTCAGAGTGGTTTTCCTGGTCCATTCCATGTGAGAAGCATTTCTCTCCCTCCCCCCCCCCAGATTTAGAGTTCATAAAATACTCTTGTATTACTAAAACACTGTTTCATCCACCACACTTCTGCCCGTTACTCTTTACTGTCCAGGATCTGGGTCTGTCCCCTCTGGGAGTTTTCACCAAGAGCATTGCTTTACTAGAAGTTGGTTCTCCACCAGCCACTTCAAAATTGCATTGTGTGGCTTGAGTGGAACAAAGAATGTTTTGTAGATGGATGATTTTGCTGGCTAGTAAGAGTGTTTCACTTGCTAACACAGCATCCATTGGGTATTTGTGCTCTTTGCTCTGATTTTGAAAATTCTCATGTGAGTATTTTTTGGTTGTATCCCTGGAGAGGATCTGACTTGCTGCTCTTCCCACAGGTGCATTGCTGCTATGGGAATAGGCCATCCATAAGCTATCAGATGGGAATGTCTGTTAAGTATGCTCCTAATGTAGCACAAACAGCATGTATGTTCTCTGCTGCCTTGAGTCAGTTTCATAATCGTGAGGTTTAGTTTTATCCAGGCAAAGCTGTTGCAAAGCAGAATTAGATTTTTGGTATTTACATTCCTATGTTCCACTGCTTTAAAATTTGTTTTAGATGTCATTACTAAGATAAAGACATCACTAAGATGCCAAGAGTAAGCATAATACATGACTTTTATCATCTCAATTTGCCACACACCAGAGGCTACACCGTAAGTACAATTTAAGTTCTCGTTTAGCCCTGTTTATCAAGCAACAGTTGAGTAAGTGGATAACAGAGTTGAGAAGAAAATGTTACCATCACTCTAGCTGCTGGAGCGAGTTGTGTCATGCAGTACACTTCATGTGCATGGGAGGAGTGGGTGAGGTGGAAAAATGTACACGTGATGTGTTGAAGCAATGAGGCTGCAATGTGCTGCTTTATGGCAGTTTCACCTCTACTTTTTGATTATTGATACTGAGGCTCTGATGAGATACATTTTCTTATTGTGTTTAACAAATTGTATATATTCAACTGTATTTAAAACAAATGGCCCTTCACCACTTTGTGCTTAGGTAGGGACAGGAAAGACAAATTTTGAAGGCATAACAACTTTGTGAAAGGCGTCTAACGGATTTAAATGATACAAGAAAGGGATGAAACATCCTTTCTCAAGAACCAAATATACAAAAGAGGGCAAGATCATGTTAAAAGGAGCCTATGGCTCTGTTTGTGGTTTGTTGCTGACTATAAATTTATCAGAGATACACAGGTTTAAGCAATCACTGGCTGTGAAGATGACAGTGCAGCTAGGCTGACATGGTGATGTTCTCAGGGAAAGCTGTCATAGCTGCTGAGTGGAGCAACAGTTGAAATTAGCTGGTTTTACATTTATGCTTAAGGCATGTGCTCTTCTATCAGTGCGATTTGATTTGCATGGGGACTAGGTTGTTGTCCAGGACTGGCATGGACATACTTCATCTGTAAGCATTGACAGGTTCTTGTGTGTGAAAGGGAGAGAGCCTATTCCGTGTGTCTGGGTTGTTCTGCATGTGGAATCTGCCAGGATGCCCATTTGTGGCACAGTCCTTGCCCTGGCTCCTGGCTGGAGCAGGCAAGCACCATTGAATCTGCAAGTAGGTAGCAAGGGACCCTGCTATGATTTTCTGGAGTACTTCAGCAGGGATCACAGTACAGATGTGGGACCTAGGAAAGGGCGAAGGGGTAGGAACAGCACTGAGTAGAACTAAGTGTATGACAGTTCACTTCTGTGTCTGAAACCTAAGGGTGAGAAGTGATGGGAACATTGTGGAATGGGAGGGGAAGCAACCTTGCAAAGCTGCATCATGGGCAGACACACTGGTAAGAATCATGCTCTTCAGAGTAAGGGGCAAGCTACAGCTGCTGAAACTGTGGTCCATGTGAAGGCTTTCCTAATTTTTTTCAAATGAGTGGTATTAGAACAGAAACTTAGTCAAGGTACTCTCTGAGGGAAACTAAGTTTGCCTGATAGAAACCTGAAGGGAGAGATTGTGTTGGTAATGCTGTCTCCTGTGCCTTCACGTTATTTGAAGTATTAATGTAGTTTCCTCTTTAGCACGTTTGGGAAAAGCAATCTCCTTACCTGATGTGTGTGTGTGTGCATATATATATATATATATA
>VWZE01007414.1:33982-77461 GCA_013396675.1 Eubucco bourcierii | reverse complement strand
CCCCCCCTTAATATATTTGTCTAATACTGTATACTGCAAGCCTATTTTCCACATAGCTTTGTTTTCTTCCTTGGCTTCTCAGTGATACCTCTCAGTGGTTATGTAAGTGAAAAATTTGCTAGCTGAGCTGCTGTGGGTGATGAAAATCATATTGGTTTTGGTGAAAGAGCAGCAAAAAAAAATTTTTTTTTTCTGAAAACATTAATGTAAAAGATCTCAAAATCCTAGCTGCCCCAGTGAATGAAGTGCTCTGAAATCCCAGGAAGAGGTAAAGTGCAGCACAGAATGGGTGAGTGTCTTCCTGAAGAGCAGGCAAGCAGGTGACCAGTGATGCTGGCACTGGTTTTATTCCCTCCAACAATTTGTGTTTTGTTTGTCCCTTTTAAAAATTTTTTTTTAAAATAAAAGTTTTAACTCTTTGTCCTATGAAAAACATTAGTATCAGCTTGGAGTCTCTTACCTCAAGAATGTGAATTGTTACATAAAGATCTTGGAGTGCCTGTCTGATATCTTCTTAAAGGATTTTGGGCTTCCTGGCAGATATGCTTGACAACCTGGCACCATATTTTTTTCAAGATAAAGAAATTGTTTCATGCATTGAAATGCCTTTTTTTTTTTTCTTTTTTTTCTTTTTTTTTTTTCTTCCCTCTGAATTAACATTGGCATGATTAAGATCAGTCTTGGTGTTTTTAAGGTCATGGAACAGTCTCAAGTGAAGCTTAGCAAACCAGACTGTGTACTGCTCTCCAAGGATGTATCACAGTATCACCAAGGTTGGAAGAGACCTCAAAGATCATCAAGTCCAACCCATTACCACAGACCTCAAGACCAGACCATGGCACCAAGTGCCACATCCAAACCCACTTTGAACACCTCCAGGGATGGTGACTCCACCACCTCCCTGGGCAGCCCATTCCAGTAACCAATGACTCAGTGAAGAACTTTCTCCTCGCCTCCAGCCTAAACTTCCCCTGGTGCAGCTTGAGACTGTGTCCTCTTGTTCTGGTGCTGCTTGCCTGAGAGAAGAAAGCAACCTCCTGGCTACAACCACCCTTCAGGTAGTTGTAGACAGCAAGAAGGTCTCCCCTGAGCCTCCTCTTCTCCAGGCTAAACAATCCCAGCTCCCTCAGCCTCTCTTCATAGGGCTGTGCTCGAGGCCTCTCCCCAGCCTTGTTGCCCTTCTCTGGATATGCTCAAGCACCTCAATGTCCTTCTTAAATTGAGGGGCCCAGAACTGGACACAGTACTCAAGGTGTGGCCTAAGCAGTCAGAGTGCAGGGAGAGAATGACCTCCCTGTTCCTGCTGGCCACACTATTCCTGATGCATTCTTGGAATTCTTGGCATTCTTGGTATTGCCCATTCTTGGGAGCTTGCATAGGTTCTGTCCTTTTGGCAACCAGATTTCTGGCTGAAGCAAACACTAGGTACCCTTATGGTACCCTCTCAGGTGGTTGGTGTGTTCAGTCTTTGTAGAAAAAGTAGCTTTGTGAAGGCTGTTTTTTCACCCTTTATAGTCTTGAGCCATGAATGATGAAATGATGAAGCTATTTATAAGCTGCAATGGATAGTGAAAAACTGTTGTTATGGAACAGAACAGACAAGTTATTTTTTTATTTATTCATAACTTGGTGGGGTAGGGGTAGGAAATCAAGATTTGACAAAGGGAAAGAACAGAATCCATAGGGAAAAACATTTGCTTTCAAGCCTAGTGAATAGGTGTTAAAACATGAGTAAAAGAAAATAAAAATGTCTTGGTAATGTAATTTTAATCTTAAAATTGTGAAAACACACAAGTGGATTATAATATGTTCTGCAGTAATGGAAAAATGATTGACAACTTGGATTTTGAGTGACATTCTGCTGTAGAGCATTGTACAGTGACAACTCTATTACTATGCCTTCTGTTTTGTTGTTGTTGTTTCTTTATATTTTATGTCTAAGAGATATTTTTCACCAAGGGGAAAAGACAGATCAGTGTTAGACAAAGAGACAGAAGTTCATCAAAAGAATTAAAGCCTAGGGAGAGGCAGAGAGAAAGGTTTATGTGAGGTGGGGAGAGACCCTGCAGAGCAGAAGAAAAGAAAAAGATGAAGCCAAAGAGCTGGTTTCAGGGATCTGCATTGTATAATAAATATTCTGGGTGGCAAATTTATCAATATAATTTCCACTCATTAGAATGCAATCCAGAATTGGAGAGATTTTCTCACATTTTTCAGAACCCTAAGAAGTCTCTTTCAGTTCTTGGACCTGTCTTGTCTCAAGGAGAACAAGTGAAAAAGTATTCTTCAGAAGTTTTGCATCTTTTCCCAGAGAGTCACTGCAGTATATGTGCCTTACAAAGGTCTGGGCATACTGTTCTTTAATACGCCTGTGCCTGCAGCTCTGGATTAGTTTCTGTTTTCCAGTGTTTTCTCTGCTCACTGGCAGACTTAGTTCTAAAGAATCCCATCCTATTACTCTGTTGATGAAATTTCTTATGAAAACTGTAATTTCCAAATATTAAATTGATTTATCCCTGGGTTTTTGATCAGGCAAAAGGAGCATATGATTATGGAAAACAGGCCACATCCATCCCCTTGGCATGGGTCTGAGAAATGCGGCATGAAATCTTTTATTATTGCTTGTCTTGCAAGATTTTCATCTTCTTTCACCCTCCCTGTGTACATAGCATGGCAACACCCTTGTGAACTGTGTGGATGTTTCACTTGAGTTTCCTGCTGGGAAGCAGTAAGCGCTAGTCCTGATGCCAATAACACCTGGTCTGCAGGAAGAAGGCATTAGTGGTAGCCACTTCGCAAAGACCTGGTTAAAGCAGATGGATGTGGTCTCCCTTCCTGGTTCAACCTGAATAGATGAGGCCATTTCACTGTCATGTGATGGTGGAAATGGTAGGAAGTTGCTTTTTCAGGCTTGGGGACATATACAACAGAGCTATTTAAATTAGATTAAAAGGACTAATGGCAGTAGCCTGGGAACTGAGTTCTGCCTGTATAGGTAAATCTAATGATGAGGAAGATCAGAGTGGCGAACACCACCCTGGGAGGAGATGAAGACAGAGCTTCTATGCAGCATGGGAGTCATAGCAAAGACTGAACAAGATGACTGAGCTAGGAGTGAGATGGTTATCCTTACTAGCAGTAATGTGATTTTGTAATTGCAGTGGTACCAGAAGAAACGTCTCACTTTCATACTCCATTCTTGCTCTGTAAAGGAAGAAACTCATAAGATCCTGAGTGCTTACTCAAGTACCACAGTTTGTTAGCCCTTTGCATCTTGAAAATGATTTTATAGTCTAGGACTCTCAATGTCATTCCAAATCCATGATGCAAATCTCTGCATTGTATGCAATGGGTGGAATGGAGATGCAGAGGAGAAGGGGAAGGTCATGGAAGAAATTTTTTAACATGGAGCCATGGATAAAAGGAGAAAGAGGAGTGGTTTCTATTCCACATAGAGAATGCAAGTAAGAGACCAAAAGCTTTTTCCTGAAGACCTGCACAGTTTTCTCTGGAGAAGAGTGCAAGCCTTTCTCCATTACCTGTGCTCCTCTGCTAGCTTTTTATCAGGCATTTTGGAGTTGAGACTCAAATCCTGGATTAGTTCACAAACCATTGCTTGTGTGTCTGGTGCTGTCTAGGTAATACTAATTGTATGAGCCGCTAAGAAATGATCTTGTTTCTGTTCTAGCACTGAGAGATAAACAGTCCAGTTGTTGACATTCTATCTGAACCAGAAATCTAAAATGCTAATGGCAGGAATAAGCTCCTGTAAGTGGTACAGTCTGTGGTACAGTCTGCTTTGTGGAACCAGTGTTCCTGGGGTAAAACGGAGCAGTACGTCAAACGTTACATAATTCTTTTCCCATATACTGCAATTTCCAAACATAGATGGATAAGTGCCAAAAAAAAAGGGGAGGTACTGAGTCCAGAAGATCAATAAAAACACATGGTGAAAGTGCAAACAGAAAAATCATGTGTTGCAGCAATTTGATAGAGTTCTAGTGTTGATAATCAGGAAACCTTTAGCACAGAGACTGAAACAGCTTTTCGTAATTTTAATCAACTTCATTTCTAAAGAATACTCTAGTCATGAGTAAGCCTTTGCTGCAGATTTGAACTGTTCAGAAGGTTTTGTCATTCTTTAATTAGTCTTGATAATGAGGCCTCATTTTAGAGGAAACCTTAATTTAATGGTCTTGGTATTGAATGACCTTGATGTGGTTAAGATACTTGTCTATATGTGTGTGGGAAATGCAAATAATGGAGACTCTTTTGGCTTGCAGCCTGTGAGCTTCAGTAAGGTACTGGATGTTACTTTAAATTTGCTTGCTTTGCAGGTCAGATTGAAGGATGCCTGAGACAAGCAATAAATTTTTTTCCTGCCGTTGGGAGGTTGAACCTGCTGATTAATGCACCTCTCATTTTTTTCAAATGCTTGAGTTCCTCCTCCCTTTGAATTTTCTTTGTGGCACTAGAGGCTTCTAAGATTCCCCCCTCCCCCCCCCCCAAATAAATGCCAGATGAGGGCTGTGACTCATCAGGGTCTGATAATTGAATCCAAACTTGTAATTTATTTTAACTACAGTAGTTTTGAATGTGCTGCACCAAAATTTCTGTAATGTGTTGCTCCTGAAAGTAAGATTGCTCTTGAAATAAAAAAACAGATCTTATTGTTTAATGTCCTACTGCTTTGGACAAGTGCTAACATATCTTGTATTTATAACTGCATGTATTAGTACTTGTAATATTTGCAGTATACATGTATGTTTTCTTTTACCCTAAGCTTATTTTTAGTATGCATTTTTCCTCTTGCACTAGAGATCCCAACTGTAGTCTATTCTAGCCTTTGCTAGATGTATAATTGCATCTTTGTTTTCAGTGCTAAGCTAGCTCTTGCACTTCTTATGAGTTGCTTCTTCAAACTTAATCAAGGTCTGGACCAGAGCATACGACATCAGTGACTGGAACAGGTTTAAATTATAGAGAGAGCTCTTTATTGCATCCTGATGATAGTCTAATTTGTGAGAACAGAAAGCAAGCTGCTACTTTACTGGAAGAGCAGCTTGAGAACATAGTGCATGGGGCACTGGGAATATCAGGTTTCTATATCTAGTCTAACTATTAGTTAGCTGGATAGTGTATGAGTCACTTTTATTTTCCTGGACCTGTTTCCTCATCTCCAAATGGAATGATGCAGACTGCCATTTGAAACTTGGTGGTATACTGATGGAAGTCTTCTGCTGCTATTACTGGCTAAATATTGTTAATTAGGTGTTGCAGTCAGAGCGATAGTAGGAAAAATGTGAACAACCTATTAAAACTGAACAAAAATAGTGGCTGTGTGGGAGAAAGGTAGAAGGATGGGAAACAGGAAGGAAAAAACTGGAAGTATCCACATCACAACTATGTTCTTCTCTTTAAAGGAGGATTTACCAGTTGTGGCACAGCCCTGATCATAGAGGAGCTAGTGGGCCTTTGCTAATCCATGCAGCTGCCAGACATGTGTCTGCCCTGTGTTCTGCTTTATTTGAAACTGACTTTGCTTTTGTATTTCATTGCACTGGGAGACCAGAGCAAGCAACTGGGAGTCAGGGCCAATTGATACCACTGAGGGAAGATGAGTACGAGGTCATCTGTGTCACTCTGTTTATTTACAAAATAGATACAATGCTTGCCTGTGAGAACACTTTGTGCTTCAGCCTGTTGAACTAAAGGAAGACTATTTCCATGTGTTTTGGTGGAGCTCAGTTCAGACCCAGAGGACCCATAGCTATGTCTGAGTAGAGGCTGTTGCTGACTGGAAGCTGTGCAGTGCTGAATAGGGACAGCTTCTGATTGATGGATTCTGTGATTACATTATTTATTTTTGACCTCTCCTCAGAGTAAGCTTATGAGGCAGTATCACTATCTGCAAAGACTGAAACAGGTTTGGGGCAAAGGCCCAGTTGTGGGATATACTTGCTTGCTTGCTTGCTTGCTTTGGTGTCTGGTGAGGCCTTGAACAGATCTTCTGTGTTCTCAGCGTTTTCATATTTTCAGCTGGGTTAGGGTTTAAGCAGAACTTCCTATCACTGTTAATTCTTCATCTTAAGTATTCACTTCTGCTCTGTTTGGAGCTACCAAATTTGTGTCAGAATGCGGCCCTGTATTCAGGCTGTATTGTAAATCCTCTAAACTGATGCTATCATACTGTCCCAATACCACTCTCAGGATGGCTTCTCTGTGTGTATGGGTGCGTGGGGAATCATGTGATGTGACCATGTCTCCTACACCTGAAGCCTTTACCATAACTTGCCATATTTGCAAAGTACAAAATTGTATATGTCACTCCAGAAGCTAGTGGGCAACGCAGTGCTAAATTTTACCTGTTAAGATTACTCTTACGTCCTGTTGCTTTAAACAGATGATGCTTCTCTGCCCCACTCAAGCATGGCTGACATAGCTTTCAGCTGCTGTTGTTGGAGATGCTTTGCTGCAGACATACAGAAGTAGCTGGGAAGCAGGGATAATACTTGGGTTAAACCCCCATAATTTATTTTTCTTTTCTTTTCTTTTCTTTTCTTTTCTTTTCTTTTCTTTTCTTTTCTTTTCTTTTCTTTTCTTTTCTTTTCTTTTCTTTTCTTTTCTTTTCTTTTTCTTTTCTTTTCTTTTCTTTTCTTTTCTTTTCTTTTCTTTTCTTTTCTTTTCTTTTCTTTTCTTTTCTTTTCTTTTCTTTTCTTTTCTTTTCTTTTCTTTTCTTTTCTTTTCTTTTCTTTTCTTTTCTTTTCTTTTCTTTTCTTTTCTTTTCACATAAGCTTTACTGCTCTGTGTACTTGCCTGCTTCCTGGCTGTAGATGGATGCTGATTAAACTTTTGCCATTTTGCATTTGAGCAGCTCCTCTGTTGATATTGCAGAGGAGGATGTACAATTATGGGAAATCATAGAATTATAGAACGCACTGGGTTGGAAAGAACCTCTAGAGGGCATCTAGCCCAGCCCCTCCATGTAGTAAGCAGGGACATCCCCAACTGGATCAGGTTACTTAGAGCCCCATCAAGCCTGGCCTTGAATGTCTCCAGGAATGGGGTCTCCACCATCTTCCTGCGATTCACCAGCTGCCAGTCAGGATCCTTTCTTCTGCATACATTTTCCCTTATCTTTCTTGATGGAGAAGAAAAAGAGGGAGCAACAGAGAAACATGCCAAGCTAGAGCATATGTGAGGCACTGCACATGTGCTATATGTTTTTTTCTCACAACATCTCTCTCATCAATGTGCACTGGTACACATTCAGACCACTGCCTTTGAACTTGTGCAACAGAACAATAATAAATTATTTTTAGTTAGTGCTGTTTTAGTGCATCATATATTTGGTTCCGCTGCGGCATGTTTTGCTCATATTCTAAATACTGCAAAGTTTTGTGTCCATAAATTGTGGTGTTGGTCCCTGCATATCCATAGTCTTAGATTTATGAACTCATAAAGCACTCACTGAGTTTCCTTGTGATTTGTATCTGACTGTGGGGCTTTTTTTCAGACATACTGCATAAATGGAGTACACTGTTCCCAGATGACATCAACTCTCTGGAAACCTATAAAATCATTCTCGTGTTTAAATGACTTTACAGTATTGCTATGTAAAAATTAGAATTTTATGAAGATGAATAGGAAATGTATAGATTGCATGAGGCCTGCTTTGGAGAACCAGTGCAAGCCATTTACAACAGAAATGCAAATAACTCGATGATCTCAAGCCTTCCAGTCTGCTCTTTGCTCCATGGATTATCGTAGTGGTTCATTTACATCTACTTTGACAACAGTACCTGCCACTGATAAAGAGGTGAGAATCTAGATCTGAGAGGAAATATTTGAATAACAACAACATTGTATTTATACAATTTGTCCCTTGGGGGCAGAGCATGGCTGCAGATGAGCAAAACCCAGTTTACTTCTTGTAATCCGTTACTGTTAATTTGTTGTTCTCTTTAGGAGTCTTCAGCAGGCCAAGTGAGAAATTATTTCTCCTGCCTGCGTATGGATCCCTCTGAACTCCAAAATGTCAAAGGGAACAGTAAAAATGGAAAGGGAGGGGGAACCATCCCAACCTTGCTTTTGAAGTCTGCGGCTCAGCCTTGGCATCCAAAGGGCAGCTCTGGAGCTATTGCCTCCTGCCCATCTCAGTTAAGGAAAAATAATCTGTTAAATTGAAACCATGACAAGATGTTCAGAAGTTTTCTAAGCTTATTAGACAGTGAGGCAGAGGGAACCCTCTTGAAGCTGATCATAGTGGAAGGCTCAGTTGCAGGTCAGGGATCTCAGGCTGCTGGGAAGTAGGACAGTAAAGCCAGGGGAACGGATCATATAGCATTGCAAATAGCCTGGTCACAGTTAACTGCTGCAGAGAAGGGAATTAAGAATGCAGGAAATGGGGGAAAGAAGATCAAGTAGAAGCCCTGCTGGATGTATTGTTGGATGTCTGCACAACAGACAAAGCCTGTTGTTAAGATACTGACCTCCCTCGAAACTGCAAAACAGAATTTCTGTTTGTTATATCTACACTCTCATCAAACTAATATCCCACTTGCCTGGGAATTGATTATAGGCTGCATCTCTAGTGGTCTGGGACTTCAGGAACAGAAGAGGACTGGTAAATGTTTCTGTATGGATAACCATTCACTTATGCACCCTGTCCATGTGCAATCCATTTGGATAAACCTGATTGATTTCTGTCTAACTCAGAGTTGATGCAGATAACTTCACAGGATGATGATACTGATGTTTCTCTTCTGATCTTTTTGCCATCTCTCTGCTAGCAACTTGCTCCTTAGAGCTGAGGGCGGTGACCTTGTATGTTCTGTATGAAATGTCAGCAGCTAAAGTCCTTGGAAGGGAGATTGCATACTGAGGAGAGATGCTGAGAAACAGGTTACATGGTCTGCAGTAAGAAACAAGCCATGCCATGCTGTGTATGTATTAGAGCCCTGTGTGTTAGATTTAGATTGTTTGTAGTGTAGGTTTCCCAGGTTCTTCGGGTTAGTAGCAAGACTACTGCTGGCATTGCCCCATATGCAATGGAAGCTGTGAGTGGAGGACACTATGGCCACTAAAAGATATATGAGAATCAGCTGAGCCATGATTTAGTTTGGAAAAGAAAGGTTTGCCGAAGACCAGTTCTGGTGACTCATTTCCTTTGTCTCTCTAAGGTGTCCCATAAGAGTCATGCTCCCCTTGTGTGGACTCTAGCCACAAAGGGCTTTGGCTGTAAAGCTGTTACAGCTTCACAAGATTTTGGTGTTGTACCCATGAAGTTTCTAAGAATTCTGACATATGTCAAAGTGCTTCTTGGAAGTGAGCTCAAAGCTTGCAGAATTTATTACACAGTGCTTTGTCTATGCTGCAGTAGCAGCAGTACTTCCCTTTGGATAGAGATTCTGAAGCTTCTTGGAGTGAGCCAGAGACTCAAGATGAGCAGAATCAAGATGATCTCTGCCACTTCTAATATGTTGTGAACCACACAGTATATAATTGTTTGGGACCATCTGATAGAACATCTTCTGTTGGTCCATCTGGTCTCTCCCTGCCTTGTAATGGACTGGGTGACACAGTTTTTGGATCAGCCCTTACGGCTATCTCCTTGTGTCCTGAGCATTTACAAAGCCTCTCTTTTGGCTTTGCCTTTTTGAAAAAATTGGCACAACCTTCATTGTGCCTTTTCTTACTCTGTAGACTATAATCTGAATTTGCTCTGATTTAGTTTTAAGCCTAAATTCAGTTTAAACCTGATTCATTTAAGCCTGATTCAGTTTTAAGCCTGAATTTGCTCTGATTCAGTTTTAAGCCACTGCGTGCTGTTCTGGAGCCCTCAGCACAGGAAGGACATAGAAGTGTTGGAGCGGGTCCAGAGGAGGCCACGAAGATACTCAGAGGGCTGGAGCAGCTCTCCTAGGAGGATAGACTGAGAGAGTTGGGGGTCTTCAGCCTGGAGAAGAGAAGGCTTCCAGGAGACCTTAGAGTAGCCTTCCAGTATCTGAAGGGGACCTACAGGAAGGCTGGGGAGGGACTATTTACAAGGTCTTGCATTGACAGGACAAGGGGCAATGGGTTTACACTGGCAGAGGGGAGATTTAGACTGGATGTTAGGAGGAAGTTCTTTACAGTGAGAGTGGTGAGGCACTGGAACAGGTTGCCCAGGAAGGTTGTGGCTGCTCCCTCCCTGGAGGTGTTCAAGGCCAGGTTGGACGAGGCCTTGAGTGACCTGTACTAGTGGGAGGTGTCCCTGCCTATGGCAGGGTGTTGGAACTGGATGATCCTTGAGGTCCCTTCCAACCTCACCATTCTATGATTCTATGATTCTATGATTCTATTTGTTTTCCTGGGGTGATGACTAAACTTGATGATTACAGATTTTTCTTGTGTTTAGTGATACTGTGCCCATGACATGACTACTGTCTTGTGATTAGAAACTTTGAAGAGAGTTCCTTTTGTGAGAAAGTATGAAAATTCATGGTGGTTTTCTTTTTTTTTTCCCCTTTTAAGTAAATGTTTTGTTATACAGAATTTAGTGATGTATCTACCAGCTAGGCTGCAGTTTTCTAGGGTTCTTCACTAAGCATGAATTTCTCTTTAAGTTCTTCAGCCTGAGAAAGGTTCTTAACTCATTTCATTTACATCTTACTCTGCTGCTGGTGGGAGGTTTATGGTTAGGATGTGAAATTTTCCAGATCAGGCAGTGGGAGGCTGATGCAGGTGAAGCACTCTGCATAGTGCATGGATAGCTTTTCATGTTTAATTTATTGGAAAAGAGTAGCACTGTGCGTGAGTGGCGTTCTTTCCTGTGATCTTTCCAGTGGTACAGGACAGCAAAATCCATCATGATGACAATTGTTGCGGCGGATGCCAATTGTATAGGTTGGGCAAGCAAATGCAAAAATTATTTTGGGCCCTGTCCCTAAACCCTACCATTTTATCCTGAGGAATAACATTGTTATGAGTCCTTTGTGAACATTAGTATTCAAAATGGAGAAACTTGGAGCTAGGGCTACTTATTAATGAGCGCTTCTTGTTGATGTGTGAATGTAACACAGATGATAAACACAGGATGTGGTGCTGTTTCACAAATAGCAGCTTCCTACTTTCAGATGTCTATTTGGTCTAGGTGCTAAGCCAAATCTGTGAAAGTAATTTATACCTGCAGTGTGTAGAACCAGCTATCAATTAAACTGAACAAAGCAAGTATTTGCTGCCTTCTGTGTCTTGTGTTCTCAGCCAAATGAGCTTTATCATTTAACTGCCTTCTTCCCTGGATTGTGCTTTGTAAACTGCTGAAATGACTCGGCAGAAAAGAATGAGTGAAGCATTCAGTGAGGTCTCTTCTTGGTACGGTGGTTGTAATTCTGATGTTAGTCAGCAGTACAGTCTTTAATCACTGATGTGCTCTGTGAGAGAGGTGCTGCACTGAAGTGCAGGGACATAGTCTGTTACCATTGTCTTCTGCTTGCAGAGCTCTGCAAGCGTTTGCTTTCCTCATCCCTTCGTGATCTCACAGGGCTGATCTGAAATATGTAGAAGATTTGGGTGACCTGGAAGGGCTACCCTGCTACTTCAGATAATTCTGTATCTGAGCAGATAAAACGGAAGGAAAGTTCGTTTTTACTTCTGGCAATGAATGGGGAAGGCACAGTGAGGTTTCCCAGCTCCAAACCTCCTCAGTTTCTGCAGAGATTTGCTCTTGGACAGGAGTACCTGAAGATCCTGTTGATGGTAGCCATAAGGTATGATCAAACCAGTCTTTCACATCTGGACCTGATAGTCATGTCCACATGTAAAGACAGAAAAAACACCAAGTATTACTAAATGCCTGGGTCAAGAACTGAAGGGTTGTGGGTGAAACTGGAGGAGACATTGTCAATTTCTATCCTGTTGTAACTTCTCTGTAGTCTTTGCTTACAGCCAGTGTATCCTAACAGGGAAGATTAATATTTGAACTAACCCCATATGGCTGCTCTCGTAGTATAATTTCAGGAATAACTCTGGAAACCTGAAACCTTGTCTGCTTTGCAAAGCCAGGCATCCAGGGTTTCTTCTGGGTGCCATGGCTATGAGTGCAACAGATTTCATAAGTTCAAGCTTGTTGGTTGGTTGGAGTTTGTGCCTCTAATGATCAACTGCAGCTCTGAACTGCTCCTTCAGAACAGGCTTCATTTCCGTCTGAATTCCTAGCTCTGAGCTGGGGAGCTTCATCAGAACCTCCTTGCTGTTTGTTGGTGCACATTGAATGGGAAGCTGTGCCAACATGTTGCTTTCCTAGGTGGGTCTGCCTCCTGGTTTTGGCTTTTCTGGAAGCATTATCAGGAGTTTCTCCTAGATACCAAATGTCTTGATGTTAGCTAGACTCTCCCTGGATCTTCTGCCAGTGTCAATATAGCTGGACGCCAAAAACTCATGAAACTGAAAAGGTCACATTTGATGGACCTGCAAGTTTTGAAGTTTTGCCTGCCCATAATAGAGATGAGCTGTTCTTGTTACCACAGAATCTCTTATTTTCTAACAAAAACAGTAGGGGTGCTGGGTTTTTTTGTTTGTTTGTTTGTTTGTTTTTGTTTTTTTTTTTTCCCTGTGAAAGGAAGTGAGCACAAAAGATCTCTCTGTTATTCTTGGGGAGTTGTCCTTTTTCCTCTCCAAGATTCCCCCACCCCAAGAGCTTTTGGCTGGTATTTTCTCAGTGAGCAAAAGCTACCTGTTCAAATCATCCCATCCTTCTAGTGTGTTGCAGGCATTGAGGCTGCTGTCACAGGCTGTTCTCTCCCACAGTCCCAGCAGTACTAATGAGGAGGATGTGCTGTTTGGTGCAGCATTTTATGCCTTCAGTTTGCCCTGCCCAGGAGTGCTGCTCATCATATAGCAGTGATGCTTTTACGTAATGTGTTACATCAGGCAGCACAAGGGATGTGATGCTGAATTTAAACAGCTGGAGGTTGTGTTTTGTGCTTTTCAGGCAGATTAGAAACAGCCACTGACTTTTTTTCTCCTTTTCAATGTGATTCTGTCCATAGCCAATGGCTTTTTCTCCTTTCCAGTATGATTCTGTCCATTCTAAGTGTTATGACCATCATATATTTCCAGCAGAGGCTGTTGAGTAAGTAGACAGGCTTTTCAATGTGGTATTTTACCTGTAAGCCTTCTGGAGATTTGAGGTGCTTTTTATCATGACTACACTCCAATATGGTTTTCAGAAGGACATATTTTACGTATCTGACATTCCCAAACAGTATAGTCATGGCTGGTTTTGATTGTTTTGTTATGTTTCATGGCAAACAAAGGAAATAGAAAGTGTTGAATTTTTGCCTAGGGCACGCCACAGCTGCAGACGATGAGTTTCTTGGGTCATTTTCCTTAGTCTTCTGGAAGGAAGTGATGTTAAGGTTTGTCATGCTGCTACAGCATGGTGTCACAGATGATTTCTCAGAGCTGATTTCCCTAGTGCTAGCCTCTGTTGCAGGAATCTTGGTGAATTACTGTCACATATGTGCAGGCATCGCATGCATCCGTAGTTTCTGGGTAAGAGGGGGATTGCCAAAGCTTTATGAAGAGGGCTCTGCATGCAAGTCTGTGGAACCAGCTGTGTCCTAGCTCATCATAGTTTAATGACTATTTCAAACTTGTCTCAAAGCTGTTTGTTAGCATGACCTCTTGGCTGGCATTTATACATATTTCTCTCTTACCATGTCAAATTCTTCTTTTCTTCATGGTAGGCTGCTGTCCTTTTTCATTTCCTAGGATATATTTATTTTAAATTTTGTAGGATATATTTATTTTAAATTTTGTTTTACATTTGGTAGAGATGAAGGTATGCTTCAAAATGAAATGTATTATGTTATCCTTGTGCAAAATGCTTACCATCTTACAATTTTTTTTTGTGTTCTGTTTATAAGCAAAATCAACCTAGAGAGAAAAAAAAAGCATATGTGATAAGCTATGATTTGAAACAGTTGGTTGCCACTGCTAGTAATATGAAAATAAGTAATTCTAAGGCAGGCTTAGTAGTTGAATATGGCAAGAGCTAGAAATTAATTGCCCTGAACTGCATGGTTACTGATCTACATCAGGTCACATTTGCAGATATTATTTCCTGTCTTGCGGCTGTATTGCTGTCACCTTCTGGACTGTGTGGGAAAGATCTTAGCAGAAACTGAAACTCAGAACTCATCTATCAACCAAGAATATATTAAAACAGAGGTGTAACCTTTTCTGCACGTCCATTTTGCTTGTAAAAGTAAGCATGGGGATTTGGGTAGGCAGCAGGAAGGCTTGTACCTTGGTAATGCCACAGAGCTGCCTGCAGTGCAGGCTCTGTGGTGCGTGCCTGGTTGGAGAGGGGCAAAGTGCTACCCATATTGGAGGCTGATAAACCATTAGAGGTGAGAGAGACGCTGGGAGGCCTCACAGATTCCCTGTGCCCTTTTGTATTAAAACTGCTAGAATAACTTTCTAACACACACACACACACACATATCTTACTGATTTTGATCACAGTATGTTCCATATACATTACATGCTGTTTTTCCAGAGGATTATTTTTCCTGTTCTATGAGGAGTTCTATTCCAGGTAAATTACCTGAGGTGCAGGTGACAGACATGAATGTATACAGTGTATCTGAAGTCTGCAGCACATGTATCTCTGTCAGTACAGTGGGTCTGAGGGAAAGATTTTTGCCTCCAAGCCAGAAAATGATTCAAGCTCCCCAAGCGCACCAAAGGGCGTTTTGAACTTTAATCTCTATGCTGGTCTTTGTGGGGTATCTTGTCCAAACAGGGCTGTTGCTGTGTCTGTGTTTGTCCAAGTTGTATGTGAAACAGGCTACTCTGTTACAAGTGGCTGTGCCCATGTGAGCCTGCATCCTGGTTGAATGTGTGTGCCGTCAGTGGTGCCCGAGTAAGGACAATACTCAGCTGAGAGTTTTGGGACTGTGTAAAAGAAGCTGTCCCAGGACATATACCTGTATGGGATCAAGAAAATGGGCTAAAGCCCCAAATGTAAGTTTACTCTCAAGAGCTGTTCCAAATAACCTCAGTGTTATTTTGCAATAAGAGAAAACCAACCACCTGGCTTTCACTGTCTCCTTGAAAGTAAACAAATACAGAGGAATACTGCTTCTATGTGTGATTGACTTGGGTTTTGAGCACAGAGGAACTTGTGTGTGTGCATTTTCATAGTATGACACATGAATCCCAGGACTCTATTTCAGCGGTATCTAAATAACTTCAACAATAATTTATAGGATGATATTCAGTGCAGCATAGCTGACTTCTTCAAATCTTGGAGATGTTCTGGAAAATTTTGTCATCTACATATTATCCCTTTGTAAACTAGGTGGTTTTTGGCATTTTGTGAAAGAGATGAACTCTTTATCAATTTTTCTTCTGGATGTTTTTATTAGATTTTGTCTCAGATACCCTTTTAATTAATTTTTTTTTTGTCAACAAGTTGGACATTCTTACAAGATTCACTACTGTGTTACTATGTTTGGGAGGGAAGTATCACACCAATGCTCACTTTTGTTCAAATAAAGCAATAACATGTTTTTATTATATACTTTATCAAATATAAGGATGTTTTGGTCTACAGGCAAACTCTGTATGGTCCTACAATGAAAGAAGACTGTCAGCATGTGCTTCCACCTCTCCATTTGTTTCATGTGTGTCAAGAAAGTAAGTCAGAGCTAGCCAAATAAGTCAGAGCTTGCTTGTCAGTGTGTTTTTCTGAAATGAGTTCAGACAATGTCCTTGTTCTCTTCATTACCCTCTTGTACAGTTCTTGGGTGTTAAACTCTGGTTTATTAGGGAATGCATCTGAAACATATTAATTTATCTATAGTGATATGAAGAAAACAAACTAGTATCAGAAATATCAACTTAACAAGGATAAAAGGTCTGTTTTGAGTTGGGACTTCTGCATTACTGCCTAGTTTAATAATTGGCTGAAGAATGTTTATTGATGATTGTTTCAGAACTACCATTATATAATTTTGAAACGGCACTTAAAGCCTATGCTGAAAATATGAAAGAATTTATTGATGTGACCTTTGTAGTCCTCAGTCAGATGCCATATTCCTGCTGCTTATTATTGTTTGTGATTATAGTGAGGAATTTTGTTATTTTTATCCTCTTGGAGGGGGGAGAAATACTGCTTCTCATACTTGTGCTTTGTTCTGTTCTTTGAAAGGGATTGCCTCTTACATTTTTAACAGCATTATGGAAACTGAACACTGAATTTTTTGGTATGTCTACCTAGCTTTAGGCAGCCTACATAGCTTCTTGTTCTCAGGAAGTTAAAATGTAAAGATACCTTGTCATCTTCATGACTAGGAATGTGTAGCTGCTGTCATAAATTTCTCATGTCTGGTTCCTCCTGCTTTTCAAAAATAATGTTTATAGAACTGGCATTAGTCTTTTCTACTGGAAATTCTGCAATACTTACACAACTTGTTCTGAGTGGTATTGGGATAAACACTGAGCAACTCTGGATGAGTTTCCATTTAATGATATACTTTCATGCAGCATTGAAGCTGGAATTAATTTTTTTTTAAAGTAAAGCATTAAATACAGAAAAAAACAATTAGAAACAACATTAGTATTTTCTTCATCTGGAGTGAAGGAGGGTGTCTGATAGAATGAAAAATAAATAAAACAGGAGAAGATGTATTTTCCATCACCTCTGTTTAACAATTGGATTGGAGTTCCTGATGTTACAAGTATTGCCCTGTAATTTGTACAGGGGTTGCAAAATTCCTGATAAGGTGGGGAGGGTTTTGATGAGCTTGGCCTGACGGGCAAGGGGTTTAATGTGCTTGGATTTTGGCACAGTGGTGAAAAATAAAAGTTGACTAGGAGAACTTAACTCAGCACTGGAAGTGCAGCAAACAAATGCCAAAAGCTTGAGTAGTTTACTGAAATGGAAGTGATATAGACAATTGATCTTTCTGATGTGAAACCAGACCTAAAGAAGATGACAAATACTTGTTGTTACTTAGGTCTGTATTTTTCATTAACCAAGAAAACTTATACCTCTGTCTCTAGTCTGGCAGATTTTTATTATGTTTTAACTGTAGCTGAAAGTTTGTTTCTGCTAGTGTGGTGCATTCCAAAGCATTTTTTCCCTTTTAGAAGGCAATATAGTAACTTAAAGTAACTACTTTTGCAGCATATTTCCAGTGTTGCTGGTAATGGAAAGCAAATGCACAGCAAATAGAATTTCACACTAGCAAGTCAGGAGGAAAATATTTTTTATACCTTATGAACAAGGTCTCTTCTACATAGTAAAAAAAATTTGGAATGGAATTTTGTTTTTTTTCTCCTCATCTGTCCTGGCTTTTATGTAACTACAAACTAATTTCTAGCAGATTTCAGACTTAAACCATTACCACAAGTTTTGCTGACTGCCCAGTGACACACCTTGGTGTCTTACAAAGTAGTGAGTGGGAAAATCTCACAGAAAGATAAACTTAAATGTATTTGTTGATGTAAAAAGTTTCACTAATTTCAGAGCCATCTCCCATGTAAAGAGGCAGTGGTCCTCCTACAGCTCTACCATGAAACTTGAGCTCAATCTGGGGTGAAGTGCTGTTGTGAATGTTTTTCCTTCACAAGAGCATTGATTTGACAATGAGTAAAACCTCCACAAAAAATGTGACATTTTGTTTTGGGAAAGAATTAAATAAGACTTGGATGCTGTTCTCATGCAGTTCTAAAGTAAGAGAAGTTCTTACCCTGCACCATCAGCAGGGTAACCCTCAAGTGGACATTGTGGCAGTCCTTAAAAGACCCTTGAGGGGTTTGGTGTCAACCCCTGCAGATAGAGCTTTAAGTAAATGAAAATTTTGTGGGAAGGACACTGGACCTTGTAACCTGTCATATACTGGCTGTATGTCACACCTTATCTTTGTATCTTGCCTGCAGTAAACATTTATTTCTAAAAGTAGCACAGCTCTAAAGGAGCCCTATCCCTGCCAGGCTGTGATAACTGGGAATCAAATTGTGTGCTGGATTGTGAATGACCTGTGTTCAAACCCTGGTCTTGAACCAGTTACAGCAGAAACTTAACCAAAGATATTCTGAGATGTAAGGAGCGTTTGAGTCAAGTTTTGGCTTTATATAGACACCAATGTTTCCCCTCTTCGGAAGTGAGCGATTTGAGTGATTAATCTGGGACCTCACTGTCTTTATTCTGGAAGTTTCTTCAAAATCCCTTCTCTTTCCTCTTTCTTTCACTGTCTGTGTGGGATTGTCTTGATAATCTGTCTGGCAGACTGCCTAACTGACAGTCTCCAAACAGGTTGCTACAGCAGGGAACTTTACTAGGTGAGAAACTTGTTGGGCACCTT
The DNA here is from genome assembly GCA_013396675.1 of Eubucco bourcierii. NCBI lineage: Eukaryota > Metazoa > Chordata > Aves > Piciformes > Ramphastidae > Eubucco > Eubucco bourcierii. The sequence goes on along the minus strand of VWZE01007414.1, from coordinate 59,102 downwards.
TAGTTTTTCTACTGTGCAAGATCAAAGGCAGCATTGAGCAGCAGCAGACCAGAGCAGACAAACCATCCCAGTCACTCAAGTGTGGCAGTCACTCAAGTGTGGTTATTCATCGTTTTGTTTCTATGTGCAGCAGTCAGCTTGAGTAGCTCTGGGGATTTAACCAGCACCTTAGGGATCTGGGTGCTGTCATTTCAGCCAAAGAAGTGCACTCACTCAAGCTGGCTGATGGCTGGGGTTGATGTGGGAGAAGTGAACAAATCCCCCTTGCTTGAAATCTGCTTGGACAGAGAAATAATCATTCAACTGTATCAGGTAGCAACTCCATTCCTACCACCCTCTCTGCCTCAGAGTTGCTTTTACCAATTGGAGACAAAGAAGGGAATAAAAGAATAGTGGTGTGTTTAAACAGAGCCTGGACAAATGTTACTGGAAATTAATAGTAAGAAATGAAAACAATCATATTTGTTACCGTGAAGCTCAGTATCATCAGTTAGCTTTTAAGATGATCTCTGTAAGAGTTGCATCATTTCATATATAGTAGATGTACAATGGGGATTTTTTTTCCCCCTATTTTCAACACAGTCATTAATTCGAGCTAGGGCCCTAAAGATGATCAGGGGCTGGAGCACCTCTGCCACAAAGACAGGCTGAGAGAGTTGGAGAAGACTCCAGGGCGACCTTATAGCGAGTGGTCTTCCTGTACTTAAGAGGGTCCTACAGGAAAGCTGAGAACAGACTATTTATCAGGGAGTATAATAATAGGATGAGGACTAACAGTTTCAGACTTAAAGAGGATAGATTTAGATTAGATATGAGGAGGGTGGTGAGATACTGGAGTTTGAGCAATCTGGTATAGTGGAAGGTGTCCTCGGCCATGGCAGGGGGCTTGGAACTAGATGACACAATCTTTAATGTTTTTTTCCAAGCCAAACCATTCTATGATTCTCTTATTTGATCAGGCAAAAACTTGAATATGACTCTATTGACTACCATCTCTACCCCAATATGGACAATCACATATTCTTTTGGGTGAGCTGATTTGTCTAAGCGAGGGTAGGCAAAGACTCATACCAGGCAGAACAAAAGGAGGAGGCACAATGTCCCTGCAGAAAAATTACCTTGAAAAGAGACAACAATAGAGAATCACACAGAAACTGCTTAGCTCCAGTGCTTTTTGTCTGCAGCTGCATTGAAAGCAAGACGATTACATGATCTTGCTTTGTCAATACAGAATTTAGGATAAACTGCTCACAAACTTGCTTTCTGAAGTTGTTTTCTTTGTGGGTTTTTTTGGAGGAGATGTGTGAAAAAATCCCCATCTCCTTAGTCTTCCTTAGTTTCTACAGTCTTCTCTGGTTTTATTTGCATTACTGCTTTTATACTTGCTAAATACTGATTTAAAAGAAACTTCATTAGATATTCATAAGTACTATAACTAATTTTGATGGAGATAACACAGTGATAATGACCCACTGTCAAGGACTGTCTCAGTCTTGCAGCTCTAGGGAAAAGTGCCAACAGCAGAGCATGACACCAAAAGCAGATAAGGCTTAGAGGAGGTCAGTGACTTTTAAGATTGATATGAAAGTTTAGGTTAGGTTTAGTTAAGGTAGATATCTTAGTGATCTTTGCTTGCTCCTCACTCCTACTGAAAGAAGAGGAAAAGGCAGATTTCAGGTGACTAAAATCGTTCATAAATTTGTGCCAGTTTTTTGTCTGTCTTTCTGTCTGTCTGTCTGTCTTTTTTAAAGTCAATCTTGTGTGAGTTCTGAGAAAAGAGAGAGTCTGGTTTTACTATGTTTTGAAAACCAAGCCAAATCCTCAAACTTGCTTATGTTTTAGTACAAAATCAAATCAACAGAACAAGAAAAAAAAANCCCCCAAACCTTCAACCATAACCCCTTCCCTTAAAACAGGATGAATTTGTCATCTTAAAGTAGGTTTTTAATTATTTAGTGTTTGGACATTCGTGTGAAAGTTTCTGTCACAAGTTAACTAATCACTTAAAAAAGAAATAAGTTGCAATTGAAGTATATTTATGGATAATAATGACTTGGAGGGTACTAATGTTCCATTATGTGCTCTCATTGAATAGATCTCATCAGCTGTCCCAGGGGATCTGTGCATCCCAGTAATATGGGTATTCATCTGAAGCAGGCAGATGTTTCCTGGTTGTGTCATGTTTTGTCTCATTCTAAAGTTATCTTGTTACTAAATACTGTCTTTAGAGTGATTAAAAATTCTGTAAGATTTTGAAATTTCAGGTCGGTGGCTATTAGTTGGTGGGAGATGAGGTTGCAAAGCAGAATAGGGGCCAGGAACTTACCTTGAATGGTGCCAGTGGGTAACCAGATAATGAGTAACTTAAACTCAGTGGAGTGCTAAATTGCCCTTAAGCATGTTCTTGCATCTCACACTGTAAATAGCTCCATGACAGGAGCTGGTTCCTGTTTTTGACTCAAAGGTGCTTTATTAGGCTAGGGTCAGAGTCTGTAGCACTCTGTGGTGAGGGAGTCCTAAAGTTATAATTAAAATTCTGTTTGGCCAGCACTGATGCCACATCAGCATTGCCAGGGGTGGTTAGGGAGTAACTGTTATTGGAACAATGAATGTCTTTCTGGGAGCATGCTGGTGTACAGTGAGAGTGCATGACCTGGGCTGGCAAGAGTCTGCAGTACAGCCATGGGCACTTGTGCCCTGTGTGTAGGCAGTATGTCAGACCCTGCTTTCAGAAGGGCATCCAAGTGCTGCGTGGAAGATAAGTGTTGCTGGGTGTGGGAGTTTGAGTGGTCCCAGGTCCCCACTACACAAAACCACAGGGACACAGACCCATCCCAGGGGGATGGACCTGCTCTCCCCAGGATGCTGTAATATTGTTATTCTATTCCCTTTCCGGTATCACAGCTTAAGAGATAGTGTTTGACTGCACTTCTGCCCCTTCCTTTCCCTGCCTTCCTTGCTCCCACTCCTCCTGTCTCGGGAGCAGGACTCTTACCTCATGATTCCTGGGGCAGTTGGCGAGCAGGGAGCTGGAGCACTGAGGCCTTGTAGGGCCAGCTGCGGGGAGGCAGCTTCAGCTTACCTTACAGGGCTGCTGGGGGGTGGAAGGGATGGAGGATTCTAGAAGCCTGGTTTAGGCCTAGTGGATTTTACACTCATCCTACCTGATTGCCTTATATATAGATATGCTCTTATAAATAGAATTTATCTCTAAACTTCCAGTCAGTGTACAGTGTCCTCATTGTTACTCCTGAAAAGAAGCAAGAGTCGATTGTGTTCTCTAGATCTGGATATACTTGTGGCCCAAACTGGAACACTGGATCAAAGAAGATACGTTATTCATTGCTTCTGTTTGGGCCTCAACAAAGTCTACTGTGTCCCTCACTGTGCTGGGTCAGAGACTGGGATGCACTGTGGCTGAGAGCCTCTGCTTCCCTCCAATCCCAGCAGTAGAAGAGTGGCATTAACTCTGTAATTACACTGTTGACAGCAATAAATTCTGAGCTGTTTGGTTTCAATAGGATTATAATGACACATTCTCTCATTACAGTAGTGCTAATCTTTCAAAGACATCTTCAATGAGAAATTAAATCAGAAGGGAGTTGTAGAAGTATGATAAAGAGTTGTCCTTGTGGACCTCAACAATGCTCACAGCATTAGCAGGGCTGGAGGGTCTAGTCTGCAGTGGAAGTTTTCCCACATGGAAGCTGATGCCTGTATCTTTACACCATTGCATGCCATAACGTGAGGTCTGAGTGGCAATGCAAAGGTAACTGGTTTAGGAAAAGGTGGAAAATCACCATTCATAATGTCTTATGATGTAGTTAATAACGCTTCAAGTTGCTTATTTTGCTACAGGAAAAGTTAGAATAAAACATTGTAAAAATGTGATTTCTCAACTAGTCTGCAGTTTTAGCTGAGGGGAGGTGATGTTTCTGCCTTGAAAAAGGACTTGAAATTGTTTAGTTCTGCCGATCTTTAGTGATGTCTTTCACTCTCTGGTGCAATGTAATTATTTTCTATTCTTATTCATATCTTGAGACGGGCAGCTTTTGTACAAAAGGTGAGTTTGGATAAACACTCATTTTTGGAGTTGTCTGTGGAACCATCTTATATCCTGTTTGAGAGAGAAGACAATGCTGTGGAAATGAAAAATGAGTTTGTGTAAAAAGTTATCTTTCCTCCAAGATACTACGGAAATAGTGTTTCACAGCAGAGTTTATTACTTTTCCCTAAGATATATAGATACATGTTATCAGTTTAATGCTGCTATTGGATTTATAGAGGAATAGCATCATTCCAAAGCTGTAGATAATATTGAGTAGCTCTTAGAGAGTAAACGAACTTTGATGTGCTAGTTCAGCTTTGGCCTTTGTTGTTTGTGTCTCTTCTCGAGGGCTTTTGTGTAATTATTTTAGTAGTTCTAATTTTCTATTCACAAAAGTATAACTAATATAGGTTATATCCTTTTAAAAGTAACTTTCTCCCCAGTGAAATATTGGACTATTTAAATGCAAATGGCAAAGGGGAGAGGTAGGAATTATCTCGCTGGATATTTGAATGCATTGAGTGGGTATTACACAGTTACTTGTTTAGTCCAGGAATTGTGTTTCGTGTTGGAAGAAGCAGATAAATTTTCATTCTTTGAAGAAATGTAAAATATTAAAGATAAAAGTCTGTGGAAAAAGCCTTGGAGATTTATAGCATTTAAAACTTTAGACTGATCTCTTCCCATTCCAGGATTACAATAAAAACAAATTCATTCTGCTTTCTTGAATGAAAAGGCTAAAACCTCAATGTCTTTTCCTTCCTTGTCCTTGATATTAACATTGACTCACTGTATTTAATGAATGCCATATTCATGGGTGTAATAATTTCTGAGAGGGAGAATAATCTTTGGAAAGCCTAAGGAAAAAAAAAAACACCTGAAGGAGACAAGATAATTACAAGGACTGTGCTATCAGGTGACATGGAGGTGCACAGATACTTTGCTTGAAGTGAAAATCCGAGCATAATCAGGAGCTCATGCATAAACTCCCGCGCATCCGGAAGAAGTCAGAACTGCATTGACCGTTGCAAGCAGCGGTGGTTATTTAGGGTGGAAAGATATTCCTGCCAGTAGTGTTGGAAACCTCTCTGCAAAAAGTTGTAAGGCCAACCTTTACATTTTGATTTGAATGCAGTGAATTGCAAATGTCGTCTTCTAAAAACACTGGCAGTAAGCTGAACATCTTGTTTGTTAACTGGAAGGAAGTTTTAAACATGCAAATTGATAAGCGTGAAAGCAGTCTTTTACCTGTGCCTTGAAACTGATCTGCAGCTGCATGGCTGACACCTTTGAAAAGTACAAATGATTAGAACAGTAACATTTGTCTAGATCATTTTGTATTTAGTAAGAAGAGTCTCACAGGTATTCAGCCACTTGGCTGAGTGCAAATTGTGAATCCTAGAAATACAGAACACGAAGCTGATCAAAATGCAGTGTCTATCTGCTTTCTAACTGGAATGTAAATAATATTCCTGTGCCAGCTCAAGGAGAATGCCAGGAGGTATTCATAGTAAAAAATGAAGTCATTGTCAGGTGTGCCTTGCAGGGCTTTCATAGTATGAGGTACTACTTGGCACTAATAAGAGATTGGACAGCTATTAGTCTAAAATTACTCATATGAAGTGAAACAGCAAAACCTCATTTTAAACCTTGACCTTTCTGGTGCTAATCACTGCTGCAGGGCAGAACTTACCACTGCCCTTTGGAGTCTGATAGTTTGGTTATTCTGCCTGTGTGACTGCTGTGCTGAGAAGTGATGCAGTACTGTGATGGATGCCATTAAATAAAACTACCTCCAAAATTGGGAATAGTTGTTATAATGACTTTAGGACACATAATGGACAGGTCACTCCTGCACTCTCCTGGCCTCAGGCTGAGTGATGGAATGGAATTCAAGCTGCTCAAATCAAAACAATATATCCTTTATAGGAATATAGTACAGGATAGATGCTTAACAATAGCTGATTGTTTTAACTGCCTGTAATATTCTTGAGGTGTTTCTCCACATTTCACTGAATGTTAGATGATGTGTTCACAAGAGACACTACGGAATAGTCAACATGCAGGTTGATTTGGTGAAAACTTCTTCATATTCTTATTCTTCCTATTCCATCTATGCCCAAACTATCAGAATGTATTTTTGAGCTACTTCAAGGAAAGCACAAGACTCAAATTCCTGTAAGCTGAGGCCCTGAATTTCTGCAGTTGAGCAGATCTGCATCTGGTGGAGGTGCTGAGTTCAAAGCAAGCAGATTAACGCTGGCCTTTTGGAGAGTCCCCAATCAGAATATTTTGTCAAACATTTGGAGAAAGCTCTAGAGAGAAATTCCCACTTTGTTTTCCCTTAACCCATCCAGCCCATGTTGTACCTTTGCTGTGGAGACGTAGGTGGATGCCTGTTTTTTCTCAGATCTTGCCTTGCATTCTAGACCTAGAAGTTTATAAACCCTGGTTAGGTGGAAAAGAATTTGGTTAATGGTCTACTTTAAGACCAATCCTAGCACCATCCCTGAAGGAATAGCTGCTATTGGAAAGAGTAACACATTGCCTCTGCTGTTTAAGGGATTGTTGCAATCCTTCCTCCTCGTAAAGATGCAAATCATAGCTGAGTGATTGCCAATCACAAACAGGGTGCAGGAAGGATATTGTGGATCTTTAAAAAAAAAAAAAAATCCACAGCAAACTATGTATATTTCTTCATTAAAGAGTTAATTCTCAAAAAGGACTTAATTTGATCCTAAGTTTCGTTCCTCCTAAGGACTAAGCTTTTCCACCCACTTGTGATACCACCCTGTTACATCTCTGGTATGGAAGAATAGTTGGCTTTTCTTGAGAGGAACATGAACCCACAATTTGAGAACAGCTTGATTCCCAGAGAAGATGTAAAAATGTCCCTAGTTTCTCCAGAAGATGTAGTGGCTGTCATGATAAAGTGTGCTAATTGGCATCTTCAAGTTGACAGTGTCAACCCTTTGCTTCACTAAGGATTCAAAGTGGAACCTTAACTTGGCTGCAACAGAAGGAACATGTTTTCCCGCAGCTAGCAGTGTTTGCAGGAAGCAGTGTGTGGTCTAAGCATGTGGTCTGTGTGATCAAAATGTCCAGCATTTTTGAAAACTGTTTGAAGTCCAAGTGATTATAATAGTTTCCTGGTTACAAAAGGGAGGAAAATGTTTCTCTTCACTTTGAACACAGAGATTCCTCTAGTCCGTGCTTGGCTGTGAGATGGATGGAATAAAATTCTCCTGATTGTGCCCATGTTTTGTGTAGGAATTTAACTGAGTTCAGTGCTATGTCTTAAAACCTTCCCAAAAATTTGACAGAGAGACTTGTTTGTGCTGTTTCCAAATGAACCTTTTTTCTTCTGCTGGGAGCTGGACTGAGGCTGCTCATCTCACAGTGCTGCTTCCCAACTGCAGCTCAGAATGCCTCTTGGCTACTGTTGACGTGGGCCTTGGCTAAGCAGATGGCTTGATGGTTGGAATTCACTTGTCTGAGCTGTTTGTTGCTTGTGGCAATGAGCAACCAGGTGGCAAAACTGCAAGTGCATGATTATGGGAAAAAACCCAAATAAACAGAGCTTTCTTGCACAACCGTGTCCCCTTGACTTCATGCCTCTATTTCTCAGCCCATTCCTCCGCTGCTTAGTGGAAGGGCAGCAGGGAGGACCCAGCACTGCTGGCTGTGCAGCAGGTCTGCACCGATACTTCACGTTCCCATGCACCCTGTGGCTCCAGCGTGGTGTGGTGCTGCACAGTGCTGCTCTTTGCCCTGCAGGTAACCCAGAATAGTGGAGGACCCTGTGCCTGGATTCTGCAGGGTTTTAGGCCATGCCACAGCCTCAGCAGGCCTCTGGATCCTTTTCTATATTATATTCTATGTTATTTAAAGCTTTCTACTTCTGACACATGAAACAAGCAAGGAATCACTGGGCTCTGTGTGTGAGAGGTTATCTGTTGTACTGCTACTCTATTTCATGCATGTTTGATAGATAATTTTTCTCTAAACCTTAGGGGAACTTTAACTCTTTCAGCTTTGTATTAACTTTTTACAAGCTTGCATTTTATCTGGATAAGCATCACTTCTGTTACATGGTTTATAATTGATTTTATTTTTGGAGAGGTGATATACATAGAAGTTAACCATCAGCTGGTTGTTTTTTCAGGTCATTACCAGTTGTATTGAACACTATGTGAAAAGTCAGTGCATTAGATAGATAAACATTCAAAGGGAAGAGAGCACAATGTAGGTGGTACAGAAACTAAATAATAATAAAATCAAGCACTTCCCTTAACCCCTCCAACCCTCTAAAAAAAAAAAAAAAACCCAACTAAAAAACAAGAACCAAAACCTGAGGGAAGTAGAATAAGTTAGTTTCCTTGAAAAACAAAGACCTGAAGAAGTTATTTTAGAACTGTATGCCACAGTTCTGGTGGTTCCAGCTGAGGCTGAGTACCTGGTTTCTCCTGTGGTTGGCAAAACCATGACCAGGGCATAATTAGTTTGGGTTGGCAGCTCTTTCGAATTGTAGTTCAGTTTGTTTATTTGAAGGTGCCCTTGGCCAGTTTAGTGCCAAGAAAAGACTGGAACACATGGCATGTACAGGCCAGCATGAATGAAGGTGGGTGGCTTTTATAGGAAGCATGCAGGATAGGCAGTACAAAGAAGCTGCTGTAGGAAGAAACAAATGCAATGTGTTGTTTAAAGACAGGAAAAAACCCAGAGCTGTAGCTGTAGAAACTCAAAGTGATTTGCAAACCACTTTGGTGTCCTTCAGTCTCTTGCAAAGTTAAATAGTTCCATCAGTGCCTTGCTTTTGCCATTTTCTAAGAAACACTGGGACAAGTAGCCAACTGCTCTGCATATCAGCAGAACAATACAGATTGATTGGATGGGCTGGAGACTAGATATAGCTATCCAATAAGACAACACAAATACTCAAGAATATTTTAGCTGGATTGAAATTAGTTTGTGGGGTAATGTTCATATGACTTCAGAGTTGCTTAACTATCTAACCAGTTTAAGGTGATAATGAATGTTATCATTGGTTCTATCAGTGATTGTCATGGTTAAGCAATTAATTTCTGATTTTGCAGATTTCCTGTGGTGATAATGAACCTTGAGGAACCAAGGAATTCTTTAATGTATGTTATGTATCTTGTTCAGTAGCTTTCTTTCCTTTATGTGTCTAATTTTTTGCCCTCTTTAATTACACTTTTTGTATCTTGGTACCTTGTGGCAGAAAAGAGATGATTAAAACTACAGTATAATGGGGGAACAAGATGTGAGTTGCTGGATCCAGTTGGCATCTACATAGGAGGTGTTGAGGTATTTTCACAGAAAAATCCATTCTTGCACATCTTCTGAACCACTGCAAGTAATCATTAAATGGCAGCCTTGTCTATTAAAACAAAAGAATTTGTCTGGCACAAAGACGAAGTCTCACATGCTCTATGTTAATTGCTGCAGTGGGATAGAGCAAGAGGAGGAAATCTACAACTCCACCACTTGGAGGCCTGTGTAGAAAGCTCTTATTTTTTTCCTAAATGATGCAGGTTGTTGTCTCCCTGAGTATCAAAGCTGTAAATATCTCAGCTGCCTTTAGATAATGGAACTGAAAATCCCATGAGGGAGATGAGCTATTTGTGCAATAGGTTGAGAGGGTTTTAGTGCAGAGACTTCAGCTTAATATTTTGCAGCCTGTTTTATCCTTTTTAGCTCTACTGAGGTCAGTAAAGTCAGAAGAGGGATGAGGTTGCTTATTTATGTTTTACAGCCATGGAAAACAATCAAATGCATACAAAGCTATCCTGATTTTCCTCTCCTCCCTCCAAAGTCTGTCCTGTTATTAGTCCTCCCAGCTTTCTTCCTCCATAACTTCTCCTCGTGCTTTTCTTACATTCTCAGTTTCCAAATTGCTACATTCATCACTGTCGGCTTTCCTGTCTTTTGTAAACTCCTTCAACTTATCTTCTGCTTCAGATAAATGGTTTTAATATAGTATTTTAGATGCTTCCAGGTTTCTTCTGAGTTTTCCTTATGCATCATCTTTTTTCTTTTTTTTTCCCCCTTCTCCACCAGATCTAAATATTAGATTTGATTTTTGTGTTGAAGTCTTGAAGACTGTTTTGCACTCCGATGTTTCATGTGCCAAATGTAATCCAACCAACAGTGCTTAAAACGAGGAGTGTTTAAGGGAAGAAACTCTGCAGACAATTTTACTTTTCCTGCAGTAGTGGAAGAAACTCTTACTTGGGGAAGAGGCAGAAAAAAGCATGAATGGAGTATGGCCTCCAAGCAATATTTAATAATGGTTGACTGACTTATTTTGGGGATTCTTTTGATATACTCAGACTAACTTTAATGCACAGAAAAAGCAAAGTCTTACAGGGATGCCATGCATGGGATTGTATCACACTCCACTTTTTACTCAGAGAGCCCAGTGGAAATTAACCATCACAGTCCTCCTCTGCCCTGCTTCTCTTCTGGGGCTTTTGCAAAATGGATATGTGTGGAAACTGGATGGAAAACTGTATGAAATGTTTGGAAATTTCTCCAAACTGGTTTATGAGATGCAGGCAAAGCTCATAAGAAAACAAAGATAAGACTGTATTATACTGGATAGACTCTTTCAGGTTTTTGAGTTCCTTTTTGAAGATGAAATACAGAGTTTTTCAGTGTTTGGAATGATCACTTTTAGCATCCTTAGAAAAATTCAGTCAAGGTTTTGGTGCTAGAACTGAGTTTTTTAAAGTCCCTGACTGTGCACATTGTCATCTGCTGTGGCAGTGTGCTTACCTTGTTATTGTCTTCAGTTTTCTGATAACTTTCTTTTGGCATTTTTTTTTTTATGTGAGACACGCATTGACTCTGCTCCAGAAGAAAGCCTGGTAGGGCTAATGTGGGTAAGGAATTCTCACAAGCTGCAGTGGGAGGTTTTGGGACAGAAATCTGAGTTGTTTTATTTGAACATTACAGTGAGAAAAAAAAGTCTTAGTTTGGAAATTTATTGCAAGGTTTTACTCTCTCTTAATTTTGGCCATGTTGCAGTCCTCTCTTTCCCCCTTGCCTCAGATTCAAATTGTAACCTTCCAATACCTCTGTGATGTGAGTTTCCTACACATATTTCCTACACAAACTCCTTGCTCTGCTGCTGCACTTTCTTCCTACTCAACCATTCCCTTGTCATCTTGGCCAATCTCATTTAGGGTATCACAAGTTAAACTGGTTCATCAACACTGTTCTTCTCTGGTCTGTACTTTGGCTTCTCCACAAACCCTGCTTCAACCATGCAGCCTGCAGTGAATCTGGCTGAGTGTTTGCTCTTGTTTCTCCCACTTTTGCCCAAAACAAGAGGCTGAGCAGCTGAGCAGAGGCTTTCTGGAGGTTTTAAATTTTTTTTGCCCCTCCCATTTGGATATGGGGGAAAAGTGCTTTGGCAAATCAATAGTAATAATCTTGAGTTTATTAACAACAGCCTTATTTCTGTGTCAGCTCTTTTTGTGCTGTCTGCAGGCCCATGTGTTTCTTTGCTTTCAAAATTCTCTATCTAAAATGGTGACTAAAACTGTAGAACTGACAAATGGAAAAGTTTTAATAGAGGTTTAGGAGAAATGTGGATGTGGTTTAGAATGCCAGGGAGAAGGGAGATAAAATGCCATTAGGGGGAATGCTTGGAAACACGGGGTACTTTAAAAAATGTGTGGTCTGTTGTTGGCAAACTAAAACAATATTATGTTTTTCATATTTTGTCTGAAAGCTTGTATATATAATAAATGTCATTGATGTGAATTTGAAAATATCACTGGCTATGTAACAAAAGCGTTGGAGTGTGGTGTTTAGATTTTTATTCCCTTGCTTACAGCAAAAGTAATTTTTGGATACAGTTTTTTAATTGCTGCATTTCCCTCAAAGGACCCATGCTGAAGCTGTAATTTACTGTCTTCATAACCATGGACAGTGCAGGGAGTTTAGACTTTTACTTTTGCTACAATGGCCTTATTAAATATGCATGTACTCTTGCCACATAAGGGAAAAGTAAATCGGACCAAATTTGTTGCACTTTACATAATTATGCATTGAGAACAATGTATAATTAATAAACTCATCGTGGATTCAGGCTGTGGGGTACTATTACAAGTGAAATGTGAAATGTTGTTTATTTTTTTTAAGGCCATTTTTTATTAATGTCTTTTTGGAAAAACAAAACAAAACAAAACTACAAATAGGAATGTCATCCTAATAAATGAAATCACTGAAATGATGTCCCTGCCTATGGCAGGGGGTTGGAACTAGATGATCCTTGAGGTCCCTTCCAACCTTACCATTCTATGATTCTATGAATTCTTCTAGGAAAATGTAGTAGGAAATGAACCCAGATGATCTTCCTTCCCCATATTTTCTTTTTAGATCCAATTTTTGATGCTACTTCCACGAAGTTATACAGTTAAATTTGAATTAATGTTGAATCGATACTTTACAGCTCAGTTTTTCATGTGGCAAACAACAGTTACATTTGAATTAATATTGAATCGATACTCTACAGCTCAGTTTTTCATGTGACAAACAACAGTTAAATGTGAATTAATATTGAATCGATACTTCACAGCTCAGTTTTTAATGTGACAAAGAAACACTACTTCTGGACTCTTTCCCAGTGTGGTAAGGCAGGAAGAATATGCCTAAAGACTGAGGAGAAAGACAGGACTTTCTCAAAGTTTGTGAAATTTTAAATATAAATTTGAGCTCTGCAGTTAAGGGAAAAAGAATAAGACTGTACTGCTGATTTTCAATTTTAAATAGGCCTGGGGTTTCTGTTATTAATATATCCTGTCCCCCGTTGATTTGCTGCATTTTACAGGCCTGAAATAACTGAATCTTGCTCAAGCAAACATGCAGAAAATATGCAAAGGAAAATGGTGGCATCATATCAGCTGTGCATCGTAGTACTGCTTGGGTTGGTTATTCTTAGTCAGAGAAAAGCCTGTGAACATCAGCGCTTGGGACTGAAAAGTCATCTGCCTAGCAGGTGGCTGGCATCAATTCCCCTCTTGGTTTACACTGTTTTAGGGGGGAAAAAATGCCAAAGACAAAGCCACAAGTATCCCTACTGTAAGAAGGCATCAGACAGTATTCCATACTTGGTTCTTTTCACTATGTTTTTCCATGTTCTGTTCTTAGCCAGATGTTTCCATTACCCTCTGTGCAATTTGACTGTTGTCAGTGATAACCCAGTTTAGGATTCCTGCTTCAAGGTCTGGGCACCAGCAATCTAGGAGCTCGTGTCAAGGCTGGAGGGTAGTGCTTGTGATCAGTGTTCACTGTACATCCATGGAAACAAAATGAAAAAATGTTTATCTTTTCTTTCCAGCAGGGGAACAGCTGATTGAATACACTTTTTAATTACTAAGAATTTTAGCATCTTACACTAAGTTGTAAAGCTGCTTAAATTAATTGCTCTTCAAAATTGGAAGAATGACAGAGCAGGATTCTATTTAAGTTTCTTTGTTGTGGTTGTTCTGCTGCATTTCCTACCTGCAGTTGTGCAGATGTGATCTGTTAAAACACTATGATCTGAGAGAACTTTAGGTCATATTTCTTCAGAATGACTTGTGATGATTTTATTTATCTTTCCTCTTGCAACACCATAGCAACAAACAATGTTTTCATGTTTGGAAATTGATATGGGAATATATTCTACCCAGCAACTGATTTTAGATCAGTCCTGAAAGGAGGTAGCGTAGGGGGAATCCTGATCTCCTCTGTAACTGTATTTGCTTTGTTAGCTATAGCTAACACACTAGAGCAACTGCAGATGTGTACTGGAAACTGTAGATGAAACAATGAAAATAAACCCAATACAGACAGAAGAAGAATCCAAATGGCAAAGTATTTAGGCATCAAGTTTTGGTTGGTTTGCTTTTGAGCAGTTGCTGGTGGACTGGTGGTGACATTTTTGTGGAGCTATGCTGGGGCATACACCCAGGTCTTGTGTAGTACAGAGTGTTGATGGGTAGGTAACAGCCCAGTGATGTTATACCTGGTCCATACTTGTCTGGTCTCCAGCTCAGGCTTCTCATTGATTTATCAGCAAGTACAGAAAAAGCTATGGGCTGCTGCATTTACCACCAAGAGTACACTCTGACCTTGCATCTGATAAAACAATGGTGTGTGACTAAGTGGCAGGTAGCACACAGCGCTGACATTTACACTGCAGGATGGAGGATCTTTTCCCTCCCTCTCTCTAAGCAGACACCAGACCACGTGTACTCTCTGTGGGTTTGTTCAGGAGCAGCCAATGAATAATTACTGCCCTTCATAAGCCAGCCAGCTCATCAATGTGGAGAGGGTATCACTGTACTGATTTATTTCCCTGCCTTGTCTTGCTTGCTTTTTCATGCCTCTATTCTGCAGGGTCTATCATGACACCAGACTAAGTAACCATCTCAGTGGGGTGACATATGCTTTCTTTATGCTTGTCAAGACATTGGCTTCAAAACTGGTGCTGCAGACACGCCACACTCTTTAGTCCCAATTGTTCACCTCTAGAACTGCAGACCAGATCCTAACAAATGACAATTTTGGTTTTTTTTCTTTTTTCTTTGGCCAAAGTTTAACAGAGCAACCTATAAAACAGCATCTGATTGCCCAAGGATTTCAACAAGCCACAGGTACTACATGTCTGTCAGATGCAGTTTCAGTGCCCAGCATTGTGTTACTGTGCACATCCGCAGTGGCCTATGTAGTGCCTAAAGCACCTTGGTGTCAGTAACTGGGTACGTCTCGCTGACACGTGAAAGCAATGTTATGTGATACCATAGAATTGCTTTGGTTGGAAGACCTTTAAGATCATCAAGTCCAACTGTTGATGAAAACCAATAAAATAGAAGGATAACTTTGAAATGAGATGTTGGTGATTCAGAGGAATAGCCCCTCTGCCTTTCTTATCCCTTATAGGCTGGTGTTGTCTTGTATTAAACCACTTACCAAATATCTGCATTTGTCATTTTCCTTTCCCTTCAACCAAACATTGGATTTTGGAAAACCAACCCTTTTTTCCCCCTCTGTGTGTGTGTGCCTGTACACTAACTGATACAAGGAAGTTGTAGAGAAGAGGAAACCAAGGAAAATTACTGTTTTTCTTGCCTTCTTTTCACTCTGCTGACAGGATTTAACATATAAAACAGTTAGCCATGGATATATTGTTTCTCATCTCAATTATTTTTTTTCATTCTAATTCTTTTAACTTTATGCTTACCTGGTTTCTTGGGAGACAAACACCTCACCTCTTTCCTTCCATTTTGTTTTCCGACTCTGGCATATATTGGAAGTATGACTATGAAATTAAAACGCTGTTACACAAGAGTGAATGTTGCAATGGTTATATTAGGCTTACTAACCAGCAGAAGATTTAGTATCTTTTCCATGCTTTAAGTCAATCAATTTATAATAATGAGAGCATCTTGTGCAAATACCAAGATAAGTTGAAATTCAAGACTTAAGTTCAGTGGCATCCCATGTTTAGTTAGGCACTTATAATCATAGAATCATAGAATGGTAAGGTTGGAAGGGACCTCAAGGATCATCTAGTCCAACCCCCTGCCATAGGCAGGGACACCTCCCACTAGTACAGGTCACTTAAGGCCTTGTCCAACCTGGCCTTGAACACCTCCAGGGAGGGAGCAACCACAACCTCCCTGGGCAACCTGTGCCAGTGTCTCACCACCTCACTGGAAAGAACTTCCTCCTGTCATCCAGTCTAAATCTCCCCTCTGCCAGTTTAAACCCATTGCCCCTTGTCCTGTCAATGCAAGACCTTGTAAATAATCCTCCCCAGCCTTCCTGTAGGTCCCCTTCAGATACTGGAAGGCTACTCTAAGGTCTCCTGGAAGCCTTCTCTTCTCCAGACTGAAGAACCCCAACTCTCTCAGTCTGTCCTCCTAGGAGAGCTGCTGCAGCCCTCTGATCATCTTTGTGGCCTCCTCTGGACCCACTCCAACACTTCCATGTCCTTCCTTAGCTGAGGGCTCCAGAACTGCACACAGTACTCCAAATTACATATAGTGATTATGGATTAAAAGAGGAGGAGGAAAGGAAGGCCACATATTGGGAAGCAAGTTTTCTGCAAGCTACTTAGGAATAAATGAGCCTTTTCTTTAATTATCTGCACTAGTGTTTGAGAATCTGACTATGGCTGTTCTCATAAACTAAATTAAAAACTGTGAAGAAAATCCAGTTGTATTCAAAAAGGGTTTCTTCATGTTCCAAACTGGTAAAAACTGAAGGGAAATTTGGGTGGCAAGAATTCTCTTCCTGGGCTCCCTCCTCTGACTATTGAGATGAGAGACGTGATTTTTTAGGATGACAGTGAATAAAACCCTGAGGTCTCTGACCTGGCAAATCAGTTCTTGAATTCAGTATGCTAAAATGTGAGAGAGATGTTGCCATATTGAGAGATCATGTCTGGCTTATCTGGTGTTTTAAGGATTGTATGTTGCTGTATGAAAGAGTTTTCTAGATAGTTACTGACTGTGGGTAGGATTATTGGGATGGAGGCCAAACTACAAGTTGCAGTGGCCTTAGCAAGAAGGTTCCAGTACAACAGATGGAGAATTCATCAAAGGAAAAAAAATTCACAGAATTGTTTAGGTTGGAAGAGACCTTTAAGAGGTTCTCTTCAGATGAGGGGAAAGCTGTCAAAGTGAATTAGAAGAAATTGTCAAACCAGGTGATATGAACACACCTGTACTTCTCCAAATTTCTCGGGAAAAAAAGCAACTTCGTGTAGAGTTGAATGAGAGCTTTGAGAAGTTGATGGTCTTTGCTGGTGAACATGGGTTTCCTAAAGAAGCAAAAAGACAGTCTTAAATATCTTAATTGCATGTACATTAATGCCCTTCTCACTAATGTGCATGCACATCTGTTTCTTAATGTGATTTACTAGTCTGTAATTAGCAGACTAGAGCTCTGGGGCTCTGTCAGAGAAATGAACTGAACAGAAATGCACTTTTTGGATGTGCAGACAGTACTTACATCTGTTTACACCTCTTGCTGAATCAGGTGTTCTTTTCAAAAGCAAAGTTATCTCAATGTATGAAAAATGATGTGATTTTGCTTCAAATGGAGATAAATTAATAGAAACTACCCCAGAGCGAACTGAAACCTTGGATGTAAGCTAACGAAGATCTAAAGGATTGCATATTAATCAATCTGTGACATTATTCCTTGCTACTTGTACTGCTGCCACTTGCCTGCATGGAAAGTCAGTTTAAGACCATTCTTAACCAAGTACAACTGCTTTCCTAATCCTTGCTAGAATCAATCTTCATCTGATTTTGGAGGTTAATAGAAACTGTTTTCCCTCTCTCTTTACTTTGTTACGCAATTGTGTGCATGTAGAACATTTCCCAAGATTTTAACTTATGGCTACTAAAATGCAAGACTTAAAACATTTTTCAAGCTTATGTTTTTCTGCAGGTAACTCCTAAGCTTCTTGCAAATATGCTGCCCTCTTAATTTTCTGCCTTGGAGTCACTTCAGTGGTGGTCTTTCTCAAATTAGCAAAGACATCATTAAGCTTTACAAGAAAGACAGTCTGTATGAGAGTAGCAGGGATTAGTATAGAATCATAAAAAGCTTTGAGTTGGAAGAGACCTCTGAAGGTCATCTGTAGTCCACACCCCTGTGGTGAGCGTCCTTGCCTGTAGCTAAGCTAAACTTGTCCTCAAAGTTCTTTGAGATTAGTTTTGTTGTTTTTTCTTCTTCCTGTTTCTCATGCAAATATGCTGCTGCAGTTTTTCCCTCCTGTGACAAGGCATAAGCCAAAACTATGAATTTGAATACATCCACGTGGATAGAAGCTTGCCATCTGGACCCACCTCTGTGAAAAACCAATCTCTGCTCTGTTTTCAGATTATTTGGATTAAGCATCTTGATGCTTCCAAATATCTTGGAAGCATCAAGATATTTTGCTTCCAGAGGACTTCTGATGTATTTTGGAGAGCTCAGTATAAATTCTTTCTTTAACTGTCTAATTTTATAACCATCACTTCCTTGATTTTTAAAGCAGGTGTAAGTACATTAAGATTACTGTGTAGAGGTTTTAATATGCTGCAGTGTGATACAACCTGTGTCATATGGAGGTTCTCTCAGAATTGGTTGTTCAAGTTGTTTTGATTTGATTAAATAAGTAATGATTTATTTGGCAAACTTGCTCTTTTGTTTCACTCCTGCCAACTCCATTTCTGTTTTATTTCCTGGGTTTCTGCTTTTTTAGGAAAGGACTGGAAGAAAGGAAAATGCTGAATGATTACTGATAGTGCTGCCTTAAATGCAAAAAGAAATAAAGTGTGATAGTAAGGCGGTGCTGCTTAAAGATGCTGTACTCGTGCTGGATGGAATATTTTAAGATTTGTTTTCATCTAACATGAGTTAGGTTGAAGGCTGGATTCAAGAGGTAAAATGACATTGAGAGCTAGGTTATGCTGTTCCTATGAGTCTTGCATGAAAATCATGATGTAGACTTCATCATATGAATGATAGTGAAGTTCTTGTAATTGCAAATTCTTTATAAGCAAAATTTAGCTAAGATTTGCATTTAATTGGCTGATGGGAAGCCAGATTTGCAGAAGATTAGCAGCAACAGAACTTCATAGTAAGGAGGAAACCAAGTATCATGGTGTTGCAATCCTATGTGCTCACTGAATTTGTTCACAAGTCTCTTTTAATCATTTTTCATCTAATTAGTGGAGAAAACAGGGTAGAGAAAGAAGAGTGCTCAGAGCTTAAAGGCTGGATGAGCTAGTGGGGAACCTGAATCTAGGGCAGTAAGTAAAGCAGGTATAATGGTGAATAAAACAGGTGAGAATCACTCTCTAGGGCTAAGATCCTTTTCCTCTTCCTTGAAGTGTGGCCTTATTCATACTGTTTGTTAGGAAGTATCCCCTGGCTGTGCTCAGCTGGGGCTGGGGTACTGATTTGTATCAGAGAGGATACCAATAGTCTTGGGGATGCTCAAGTCTGGTTGATCACTGCTGTGGGCCTGTTGGAGTCATATTGTTTCTCTGCCTTTAATTTCCCTTCAGTCAAACACTGTTGTCACTTATTAATTTTTTTATTAAAAAAAACCACTTTGTATGCTTTAGGCATGATCTGTGCATGTTCTTGTCCGGTTTCTTTTAGTTGATATACTTCCATGCAACTGACTACTTTTAAAGAAGGTAATCACTGATGCCATCATAGATACTGCTAAGGGCATATTGTGTTGGAAGAACCTGGGTGTCATAGACTCCTCACAGGACAAAGACTGCAGAGTCAGATTATCTACAAGTGATTTACCATCGAGTTTACTCCAAATGTTCAGTTTGCAGAGGGTGAGATGTTGTGTGATTGTTTTTTTTTCACTCTGTCCAATGAGCAGTATTCTGCCTCATGTCTGTCCCATCATCTGGCTCATATAGGGATGCCAGTGGAGAGACAGTGTCCTGGAAGATAATGAGAAGGGCATGAGCATATTTTTCATGGTGACTGGAAGCAAATATGCAGGCTTTCCATCAAGGCCATTTAATGATAAGACTAACAAGCAGAATGGTGTTGCAGAACACTTGGGATTCATCAGTGTTCTGAACTTGTAGATGTGTTACCTTTCCACAGGATACTTGTTTTCCTAGTCATCCATAAAAAACATTCTGCCCTGTCCAGTTTTATAGTAGGAAAGCATGGTATTGACAGCACAACAAATTTCCCTGTGTATTCAGTTACAAAATCCAGTAAAAAATATCCTCATCAAAATGATCCTGCTATTAAAAAAATCTGACTACAGTATTTCACTGGAAGTTTTTGCTCCTGCTGCTAGATAAACTCCTGTGGAGAGCTGAAGTTAAGGCTTGACATGTTTGTAATAATATAAGAGCAAAAAAAGTCACAGCAGGAGATATTAGTTATGCCCCAAACAAGTATTACATATCCAAAACCTAATGATTTATTGTTAAAGGAAATTTTAATGCTTCAAAGTATGTAAATACAATATTAGAGAGACAAGAAACATTGACAACAACAGTGCTGCTCAATAACAAAAATAATGAACATTTTTAGTATCAGATTTTTTTTTTTTTAAAGAAAAGAAGACATGGCCTTTTAAGATTTATTCTTTTCTCCTTGTAATCAGGTGCTTGATTAATTCACAGTTAGCATGGTTCATTTTAAATCATGTGTAGCTATGTCTGAGATACTGCTCGATGTGTGTCTTATATGCACATTTGTACTGTTTTCTTTCGTTTGTACATGGCAGTTTTGTACATGAGGACCCAGTAAGAAACAATGCTGATGGCTTATTTATGTGTAATATCCAAATCAGATGGTTTAATGAGGCACTAAGTGGATCATACAATTGGTGCCACTACATCAAAACTCTTCAGAGATGGATTTGCTAGTCTACTGAACGCCAAATGTCTTCCAGTGCCCAGTTCCTAAGGCAATAATCAACTTCTGATTCCTCAGCAGGCAATCACAACTGGCCCAAGAGGAACAGCCAGACACCAACAACACCACACCTACTGTATCAGCACTAGGGTAGGTGATTGCAACCTCATGCATTCCACCAGATTATAGGATATACTTCTCTTAATCAAAGAACTGGTTAACCTTTCTAAGGGGAGGCTCAAATGTACCTGTGACTGTTTTGTGCAGTGCTGCCATGCAGAACTTACATTTTGAATACATGAAAAATATATTTTATCTATGTATTTTTCTGTATGTGTTTAATTTTCCCTCTGATGTTTGGCACCTCATTTTGTATGTTTGTTTATAAGTATAGGGAGGTGTAGATGCTTTCTGTTGATCTTTGCAAAGGTTTTTTGTGGGATGCAGCCAATAAGGTGTCCTGGACTGAAACATGCCGAGGTCCCTTCCAGTGCTGTGTAATTCTGTACTCAGAAATAATATGCATGGTATTTTAATTAATTCTGATGATGTGGAAGGTTAGAAATCTCTTTTCATTTGGGATATAAAAAGGCCAGCACATGCTAAATTTATTTTAATTAATTGATCTTGAGTAANCCCCCCTCCAGCATGTGTGCTCTACTTATCATACCCAAAGAAGTTCAGATCTCTGTTACAATAGGGAATAAGGAAGCTAATGCACATTTCCCCGGGCTTGTGTGGTTTTCATGTAGAAAATGAGAAATACCAGCATATTTGTAAAATGTTTTTCAGGACAAGTTGATTTAGGTGTAGAAAAACTATTTACTTCCCCAGCACAGAGCTATGCTGTTGCACAGTTCTGACCCACCTCCCAGTCCAACCTGTGGTGCTGAATAATAACACATTTTATATTTTGCCAATGATTGTGAAATGCTTCAATTTATTAAGTCCCCTGAGGCCTGTATTTAAATAAAAGTGGACAGAAATGACAGGTGAGCATTTCCCTAAACTGAGAAATAATTACCTCATTTGTGGCAGGGGAATGGTGGCTACCTAGCAATTATAATTTTGTAGAGAATGAGACTTCCTGCTATTTATTATCTGCATTATTCAATTGGACAGAAGAAAGAAATGACCCTCATTCCTCTCCTTCCCTCCTCTTGTGTAGTCAGAAGCCACCAGACAGTGGACCTGGCACCACTGCCTCCACCACAAGCTGCCACCAGACAAAATGGTGTGTGTGATTTAGGCACAGGCCAGAAGAGAGAACTGAACCATTTCTGTCCTGCTGCTTGACCTCTACTTTGGTTTTTAGATTGTTGTCTGATACTGTTTTGCAGATAGAAAGTAAATAGGAACTTAAATATATTTCCTTAAGAAAAAAGTTGGAGGAATGTTCTCTTTGCCCTGGCTATCAAGACAGGTGCAGAAGTTTGCATCTAAGCCTATTGGGCTTCAGTGAGATACCAGCACTTGTCATCAGCTTAAGGAGTCCCTGGGCTCTCCGATGTTTTGAGACTTGTTACAACACTGCAAAGTCCTGCATCGAGCACCAAGACAACTGCAATGTTGGGTAAGATTTTAAGGCAATGGTAAATTTTTTTTTTAGATTGGACTGCTTTCTCTAAAGCCACGAAAACTGAAAGACTTTTTAAAACAAGCTCTGAAACTTGAGAACCTCTCAGGAGCTTGAGCTTTAGGAAAAACATCAGAGGCCACAGGTTAGCAGCAGTGTATGACACACAAGCATCTCACACTGCCTCACCAAAACAGTTATTTGTCCTTAGCCAATGTAGCATCAGTGTAGTGTCATATGAACTCCTGAGTGAGACCTAAGTGAGCTAACTATCCAAACTCTAAAACCAGTTACTCCCTCCCCAATCTTCCTCCTGATTTATCTGTCAAAGGTAGCTTCTAGCTTCTCCACCTTTCAATTTCTTGTAGGATACATTACTCAACATCTCATTTACAGTATATATGTCAAGGAAACACCCCCTAAAGATAAATTAACTCATTTTAGTACTTTGTTGGCATTTCATATATGCATAGTTTGTTACATAAAAGCAGTCAAAGGATATTCTGTTAATCTGTGACATGGAGAAAGAGATGACAATTCCAGGAAGCAGAAAATTTTTAATTGAAAATGCCAGGCTAATTTGTTTCACTCTGAGCCATTGCTATTGTGCTGCTGGGCTGTTGTGCAGTCTTGTCAGCTGTTAGTCTGAATATAAATAACTGTTATTTTCACACTTGTCTCTTCCTACACTTTGTAAAAATGGTTGGTTACAACATCAAATTAATTTCTTATCTGCTGAGCAGGTTTTAATACAGAAAGTTCTCAACAGTAAATTATTTTATTTTATATATATATATATATATAAGACTTAGTGGCACGCAGGAGTCCTGTTTTCAAGCATGCTCTTTTTATTTGTCAGGGAGCTTTAGTAGCAGTCTTTTCTTGAGCTCATTTCTCCCAAACAAAGCCCATCTTGCACCATCAGGGCTGCGTGGGAGGCAAACCCTCCAGGGCTGCAGTGCAGGAATGTTGGCAGTGGCAAATGGAGGGAAGGGTATGAGTGAATGAGCTTCCCTGTGGAAGTGCTTTCCCACCCTGGATTCTGATTGCTGTCAGACATAAGAGGTGTGGGACTGAGGATGTAGCTCTTCATATATCAGCAAGTTTCTTCACATATTCAAGTAGAACAGCATGGTGTTGCTAAGTTATTTTGCAAAATCCTCTTTTAACACCTTTCCCATGGCTGAAGGGAGTGTAGTAAATATATTGGCTGAGACCAAGGTGGTGTCTGGTGTAGTAGAGTATCCTGCCTTGACCTCTGTTTACAAGTAACCAGTGGAGGGAACAAGGATCCCATCCCAGGCTGCCATTCTCCAGCAGTTTGTGGCTTGTGGACTCTCTAAGCCAGAGGCTGAAAGAGTGTGTGTGTGTTATGTAGGATTTGTACCTAAGTTATGATACTTCTATGAATCTGACTTCTGCAGCCCACTACGTTTTCTTCCTTCCTGTGCAACAAGTTTTCCAAATGATAGTTTCCAATAATTGAGAAATTTACAAACTTTTGATGAAACTGTCTTCAAGCCTTTCTTGTAGCTCTAAGGGAAGAGTCCTGGAGGTGCTTTGCTTCTTGGTGTTGTTTCAAAGACAGTTTCAGTCTGTATGCGGAGGGTGAATGAGCTCATATGTGCGCATCCGCTTGGCTTGAGCCTGTGTGAATGCTGCAGAAGACTTGGGTACAGTAGGGGCCTCTTTATTACTCCCTTGGGCTCCTAGTAGAAAAGTTTGGCCAGCTGTGGCTGTCCTCAGTGCTTCCTTTAACTGTGGTGTACAGGAAAAATATCTGGTGATCATGGAAAAATTCACCAAGGTTTCAGGGGCTCATGGATTCATTTATGATCTGACCAAAGCGGCATGAGGTCTCTTCAAGTATGCTGATTTCAGAAGGTTTTAACTTACTGCTGTTTTGGGAGCTACAGCTGCCTTTTGTATTTGTGTGACTCAGGGGAGGCAGGTAACTGAACTCCCATTTAAAGGTTCTTCAAGCATGGATCAAGAATGAGCAGGAAGTGCGGCTCAAAATTTTCAGAGTATTGGGATGAACTTTTCAAAGTTGAAAGAAGTTTTGCCTGGTGTGTAAATACAATGACAGATTTTTATTTATTTTTTTTTTAAATACAGTATCTTATGTTTTATGCAATCTCTTTCTTCCTCCAAAACAGACACAATTAAAAAAAAAAAAAAGAAAAACAGAAAAGTTTGCATTTCTCCTAATTATTTGTGAAACTGAGTGGATGTATGCACTTGAAAAGCAGCAGCAATGTGACCCTTTCATTACTGATTATAAAAATAACTGGGAAAAACCATCTGACTAGATTCCAGCAGTATCTGAGTGTTATAAAACCTCTTGGAAAGATATGGCTTGGCTCTCACCTTCTGGCAGATTGGCACCTATCTCACTGTGCTGTCACGTAATACAAACAGCCTATGGGAATCATCTGACAGTGGAAAAAACCAAACACAGGAAGTAGTAGTAGCCTTTATTCTTCCCATAGCTGTTATCTACAGGATCCCAGAGCTCCTTGGAAGTGAAGAAGTCCTCCTGCAATCAGCAGGATCTAAGCTGAAAACAAGCAGTTTTCCTCTGTACTAACTGACACTTTCATTTAGAGCTCTGAGCTGTGTTTCCACTCCGTGCTCTCGGGAGAGCTACCGGAATCACAGGTGTGCAGGTTAACCAGGCAGTAATTGGCTAGCAGGAGAATAAGAGGGATTCTTGTGCATGCTGATCCTAACTTGCTCAAAAAACCTGGACTGGAAGGCTGTTGATTGATGCTGCTTTTGTTACTCTCTATATTTGCAGGGTTTCTAATACCTTTAGGCAGTGGTTGTATG
Organism: Eubucco bourcierii; assembly: GCA_013396675.1. Taxonomy (NCBI): domain Eukaryota; kingdom Metazoa; phylum Chordata; class Aves; order Piciformes; family Ramphastidae; genus Eubucco; species Eubucco bourcierii. The sequence goes on along the minus strand of VWZE01007414.1, from coordinate 34,227 downwards.
TGAGAAGCTCGGTCATGGGACAGCTCAGCAGTATGGTCCCTGTGCACAGTGTGAAGGTTTCTAATCTTAAGGAAATAAGGATTAATACTGTGTGCAGTTCTGGAGCCCTCAGCACAGGAAGGACATGGAAGTGTTGGAGTGGGTCTAGAGGAGGGCCATGAGGATGATCAGAGGGCTGCAGCAGCTCTCTTATGAGGACAGACTGAGAGAGTTGGAGCTCTTCAGCCTGGAGGAGAGAAGGCTTC
>VWZE01007414.1:16635-33971 GCA_013396675.1 Eubucco bourcierii | reverse complement strand
CCAGGTTGGATGAGGCCTTGAGTGACCTGTACTAGTGGGAGGTGTCCCTGCCTATGGCAGGGGGTTGGAACTGGATGATCTTTGAGGTCCCTTCTGACCTTACCATTCTATGATTCTATGATTCTATGATTCTATGATTCTATGAATGATTCTATGATAAGAGGGTTTACTTTAACAGGGAAAAAAAAATAAAAGGGTGTGAATTTTATTTATGTCCTCTTAAAATATATATAGTTTGACTGTGTAGGTTTTGTTAATCAGACATGAATATCAGAAATGTGATTTGCCATAATGTGGTAAAATTGCTGTTCTCTTTAATATCTGTTTTATTGTTACACTTTTTGTGCTGGAGTTTGTAAGCAAAATGTTTTGGTCATCCTTTTTATTCCCCTGAAATCTTGTTTCTCTTCTTATTTTCATTCTTCATTACCATTCTTTTTACATTACTGGGCCTCACATACCATCTGTGTTTTCAGGAAACTTTCCAGCTCTCTAACTCCTCCTAATACCTTAATTTGATCCCCAAAATGCTTACTAGTGATTTAGAATGAGGTCAGACTTCACAGGCTTGCAAAGATTGTTTTGAAAAGTGTCCTCAACTTCTTTTTTTCAGCATACTAGCCTTGGAAAGAGGTGGAGGAAAGGTAGGCTGTCATCTCTTGGGTGTGTTTCTTGGTTGCTGGGACCATCTGTGTGGCTGCTGACCTTTTGAGGATGTATTCTTGTGCAGGTCATAGGCCTTAGCTTTTCAGCTCAGAATAGCAGAAGACACACTCTTATGAATCAAATACTGATTAACCATCCCATGTATGCTTTGTCTTGAGAAACCAACTGGTTTTAATGATATTCTTTCCTGCATGAGTGGCTAAGAATCTTCTTAAAACAAAAGTGTAAGTTTGGCAGAAATGAAAAATTAGAACAGTGAATGAAATGAAAATCATACCTGTGCTGGTTTGAGGCTAATTAGAATATTTTAATAGAGAAAATTACGCTATAGGCTGTGAAAGGAAAACAATGGTGATGTCTATTTCACTCATAGGCTTGCTGAAAATTGTTTGGGAAAAATAACCAAAACATAGATAAGGCATTCTCTGTCTGTCTCTCTCTGGGGACACAGAACAGCATCTGGGGCGGTCTAGCAGCTTCTGGCTCTGACTCCTCTTTTCCTGTTAATCTTCACTAGGCACTTTTCTTCTAACCCTCCCTGGCCGATCCTCCTAATTTACATTGTGCGTAAGGCAAACCTTGGGGTAAGGTACAGGGGTGGGGAGAAGGTGGAAGGGTGGTTGGGAGCCCCTCCTGGGGTCTCTGATTTCTGGGAGGGGAGTTGTGTTGCTGTATTACCTTTAACTTGTATATTTCTGTAACTATTCCTGTCTATAGTGTATATCTCTGCTTGTACATTGTGCTGAGCTGTAAATAGAGCTTCAGTCCTTAACTTCCAGCTGGCTGAGTTCTAACCTGGGTCATTTTACGAAGTGTGGTGGGCAGGGAACTCCCAAACCTTCACAATACCAAATTACAATTAAAAAAAAAAATCCCTAAAATGCAACAAAAAAACCCCAAATTACTTCCCATTCTTGTGATATTAACATGATCATTCCTGTAGAACTTGTGCTGTAGTTTGTCTCAGAGTCCTTTCAAACTGTGCCCTGTGGTCTGGACTCCTGTGCCCAGAGATCTGTAATTTTTTCTGTAACTGTTCAGAAAGTGTTCCTTCCAAGGGCCAGCTTGAGCTGTTTTTCTGCCTGTGTTGTAAACTGATCCCTATAGAACTGTGCTAATGTATTGGTGCAGTAATAATGCAACACCCCCTTGCCCTTTCACAGAGCTTTTCATGGGCAGAGCTCAAAGCCCATCCTCGAGGGAGGTCAGATGTATTGGCTCAGTTTTATAGACACAATGATGAAGTGAATGGACTAGCTCAAGGTCACCCAATAGACCAGCAGTAGATGTAGGAGCAGAACCTGGACCTCCTATGCTGCCTCCAGGGTCTGTCTGTCACGTTGCACTGCTGCAACTTCTATTTAACAGAAATTACAAGCAAGCCCATAACTGCTGATGTCTGGCTGGATCTTCAACATCCTTTTTTTCTGCTGAAAGGACATGGATTGGCACTGCTAAAAGAGTAATAGGCACATTTGTATAACTGCTTTTTGGAGGTGCTTTGGAAAGCTGATGTTGTTTCTGTAAAGTAGGAATATGTTAACTCAGAGGAAAAGGATGAGATCCCCAAGAGCATGAATCACATTAATATATGTAACTAATGCTGTTACCTATGAGATCCCAGAAGAATGAATTCTGGCTCTAGCTATGGCTCACGTTGTGATGGTGATGCTGAGAATTAGTTTGCTGTAGGGTCCCTCTTAAGGCAAGAAGTCCTATGTAAGGGGTGAAGTGTGGTGCAGCCCAGGGCTTCTGCACTGTGCTGGTATGGACCTGTAGTGCAGGTAGCCTCTGGGCTCCAGATGTCCCTTAATTCACATTTTCAGCCCCACTATGTCACTAATACAACAGAGAAAGGGTCAGACCCTGTGAAGTCACACTGGTGGTGCCTACTGCAGCTCCTGCAGCACATATGGCTCTGCCCACCCTTACTGTGTGTCAAGAGTGAGTGGAGAGACAGAATGGGAGGGCAGATGCTTTCTAGCAGTGAAATGAAGATAAAGAGGTGGGTTAGTCAAAAGGTATCAGGAAATCTTGCACCCTGCAAGGAATTCAGGAAGTTTCTAATGACAACAGGTGTGTGAAATCATGTTGTAACAGCTTAACTATGTGTGCTGAGGTGCCCCTGTGCTTTTGTGAGTTGCAAAGCTTTACAAAGCTTCTGCTTGTGATAAGAGTATTTGCTTTCCTTATTTGCATGTCTCCATATTCTTCTGTCCTACCCATCCTGGCAGCGTCCCTCCTGCTCTCCACAAGCTGCATGCAGCAGGCACTGCACCCTTCCTTGGTACTTCCTGACAGAGTCATTGTTTCAAGGAGGAAAAATGAAATGAAATGCTTGTTCACTGCATGAAGAATAAGCAAAGATGCGAGTATTTAGTGAAACACATTTGAAATCCATCTGTGAAATAACCATTCAGAAATTATTGTGAATTTCAGATCATTTGTAAGAGCAGAGGCTTTGTGGCATGACTTTTCAGTGGCAGAGTATATAAAACTTCACAACCTGCTGTTATTTAGTTATAAGTCACATTTACTTCAAAGCTTCCTGGATATTGACTGAATTGCCTTTTTACTAATACAGTGACATCTCTTTATAAATCAGAAAGTTTATTGCCTTGGCTGATGCTCTTTTGGTTCTCCATCCATCTAAACAGCTCACAACCATTGCTAGATAAGTATCTGAATGTTTTTCCTGTTTTCCAGTGCCTTCCAATTTTTGATATAAATACATAACCTTAGGAAGTGCTGCAGGCATTCTTCCTCTTCCCTCGTTCTTCCTCTCCCAACTTAGAAACTCCATTCAGTTCACTTTTGAGCATGGATTGCAAACCCCTGTAATGCAGAACTGCAGTGTGAACTAGGGTGTGTTTATTGTAATTGAAAGTACCTTTGGTTCTGGCCCAGAGTGGTGGCAATATGATGATTGTACACAGCAGCTGAGATAGGAACATGGGATACTTCTGTGGAACTCTTGAATCTTTGGCTTATTTTGTCTATGGTAAATTCCATGGTACAGCAAGCCTGTGCTCAGCACCACCTGTCTATAAAATTAGTGGCTTGTTAGCACAGCACCACTTTTGTTGTTGTCCTTAGTGGGCTAGAGATCCAGGAGTTTTGCATTGAGAGAAGTGCTTGTTCATGGTTTCATTAAAATGAAAAGAAACAACATCCTGGAAACTTTTTTATTGTCTTAACTTTTGCTAAAGCTTGTTATAAACCCTGAATTTTGGGTTTAATTTAACTTGGCAGTATGTGTCTAACTTCTCCCCTTTCCATAGCTGTCAAAATGCCCTTTATTTATTAGTGCCTACAACGAAGCTGTTTCTGTGCTTGAGATTTAAAACATGATCTTTAAAAGTGGCAACCAATATAACACTGGGTGTCAGCAGCACATCCATCATGTCAGAGCACTCTCTAGGAAGACAAAAACGATGAGATGTTATTCTAGCAATATTTACATTTCTCATACTTATTTCCATGAAATCCATTGCTGTTTCGTGCCTGTCTAGAGCTCTGCTCTCTGCAGGTGGAAGCAGGAGCAGGTGCCATGTTCAAATTATACTGTAGTGCTGAGCACCTCAAGGACATTGCTTTTCTACAAAAGAAAAGTTTGGAGGTCTTATCTTGACAAGAGTCAGGGAATTTTATATTTTTTTTTTTCTTTTATATGAAAGCATTTGAAAGTCAAACAAAAGACCTTAAACAATATGAAATGTTTCCCCAGATCTGTTTCCACTTAAATCTTTGACCAGGATTTTGTATTTGTCTAATGTATCTCACCAGCTTATTAAGGATCTCTGTAGATCTTTTTCCCTCCCTTTGTAACACCTAAGCCCAGGTGTAGGTATTTCTCCCTTTTACTGTGAAGGTGGACTTTTTATTCAGTGTAGCCATCTAATGAGTCATTCTTTCATCCTTCCAGTGGAAATCAATGTTGTCTTACTATTTTTTTTTCTTTCTTCTTCCTGGCATATTTCCTTCTACCAGCATCTGGGATAAAAAAAGATGATAATGTTCTTTTGCTGTCAGAGATCTGTAGTTCTTAAAGGTAAGTTCCCTTGGAGATGGATAAATTACAGGTAATGACTTTGTTTACTAGTCCTGTAATGCAGCAATAGCTGTATTTACTGAAGCTCTTTTAAAAACTCTGATGGCTATGTGTTTTGGGGTTTTGTTTGGTTTTCCATCAAAGATCAAACCCAAATCCCATCAAAGTAAGTGGGAAACTGCTGATTTCTTCAGACTTGTATTAAAGCTATAGGCACTGCAGACTCCTTCAGGGAAGATCTTATATCCAATCACCTTTTTCCCCCAGCATCTTTAATTTTTTTTTTCTCTGTTAGCAGAGAAACAGCATAATGGATATCCTCAACTTCCTTAGGAAGGATATTTATTTAGAGGGGAGCTGCACTCACAAAGAAATGTGACCTAGTTCAGTCTCACAGCACAACTCATGCCTAGCAGAGGCCTTGAGTGGAATCAGGGAGAGGTCATGATGGTGCAGTGCTCCCTCTCCAGACACTTGTTGCATTCACAGCAAGATGGACCTGAAAGCTTGAATGCCAGGAAGGGTGGAGTGATTTCCACTGCATTTGAATTTATTGCTCTGACTTCACTGTGGACAGAGCAGCCTGCACGGTGCAGTTGCAAATCTTCACAGGGACCTCCTGGGCCAAACATCCGTCTTCTCCTGTTATTTGTAGGTGTTTTCTTGTCTAGCACCAGCCCCTAAACCATGATTCTGCCTCTCAGGTTGTGCCTCATGGCTCTCAGAGTAAAGTTTAAGAAGTGCACCCTCTTGGGTTTGGCTTCACGTGTTGAATGCAAAGAGAACTAAGTTGTAAATGCTGGAAAAGATGTATAAAGTTTAGTTTGCTGTGGTGCACACTCCACAGAAAAGCTCATATGAGGATAGGGCTGCCAGCATACTTTGGCAACCTCTCTAGATTCTCTCATTTAATGTCTCTGTGTGTTTTGTTAATGATATGTTCCAAGGAAGGCCAGAAGCACAGACCAGGTGTTAGAGTGATTTATTTTTGAAATTGTAGGATTTGTGGCTATACACAGGATAAATAACATGGGGAGAGGAAGAGGACGTCTAACTTCAACAAATATCCTCTAAGCAAATGGAAGTTCTTTTCATCTTACATTGAATGGTACGATGCTCTTCCCAGGCATGAGGAAAGCAAAGATAAAATTTCACCCTTTTTAAAAGGGAAATTTCAACTGTCTTCTCAGAATTCCAACCTCCCCCTTCTTTATACTAGCACACTGTAGCAGAGGGAAGCAAACTGGACTCTACCTATGTCTGCTCTTCTTCTTTGCCGAAGTTTGAATTGGTTGAGACTGAAATTTCTGTGTCACTACAAACAAAAAAGCAAAACAAAACAAAAAACCAGCCAAACCAACCAAACAAAAAAAGTAGGGTACCAGACTGTCCCTCCAGTTAATGACAAATAATAACAAATGAAAATGTCAGGTAACATTATTGTGAGGGACTGTTTAACAATTACCTTTGTAGATACCTAATATTTCTTGTCCTTTCTGTAGTTCTTATTTTTACCAAAATACCAGCTGTAGTAGGTAGCAGAACATGATGCCTTGCTCTTAGACATACCTAATCTGAATTACTTACTTATTTTGAAATAGATGTTGAAGCTGTCTGGTTAGCAGCGGAAAGCCTGAGGTGGAGGTCAGGTTGGTAACGTTTTTAAACACTTGGCTTAATTGAAGCTGCAGGAATTAGGGCCCTGTGTAACCAAAACAGAAAGACTGTATCTGTGTTTATCTTCAGATATCTCAGCACCCCAATGACCACTGGCCATAGGAAAAGCACTGCCAGCTGAGACAAACATAGTGATATGAATAGGAAAATGTCTCAAGGCTACCTCTTTTCTCTCTTTAGGTGCAAGGGAGAAAAAAAAATCCACTAAAATCTCTAGGTTCTTGACAGAGTATGAATGTTATACTAACCAGCTTGTATCATGTATAAATCTGGATTGTTATATCCATGGAAACAATTACACACTGTCACAAGAGCAAGAGGCTTAGCAGTTTTGCTTCGGTTTCTGGTTTAGTGGGAAAATTAAAGATCATACCACTGACATTCTTTCAGCACTTCTGAAAGTACCTTTTATGTGGAAGCCCTAGAGAGTGACAAGTTAACCATGAGCCAGCACTGTGCTCTTGTGATCAAGAAGGGCTGATGGTGTCCTGGTGTGCATCAAGAAGAGTGTGGCCAGGAGGTTGAGGGAGGTTCTCTTTGCCATCCATTCTGCCCTAGTAAGGCCACATCTGAAATACTGTGGCCAGTTGTGGACTCCTCAGTTCAAGAGAGACAGGGGTCTACTGGAGAGAGTCCAACAGAGGGCTACAAAGATGGTGAGGGGCCTGGACCATCTGTCTTGTGAGAAGAGGATAAAAAACCTGGGGCTGCTTAGTGTAGGGAAGAGAAGATTGAGAGGGGATTGAGAGGATGTCAAGAGTTTGGGGCCAGAGTCTCTTCATTGTTGCCAGGAACTCACTAGAACATAGTGAGTTCCATCTAAACATAAGGAAAAACTTTGAGGGCGACAGGGCACTGGAACATGCTGCCCAGAGAGATTGTGAAGTCTCCTTTTCTGGAGGCTTCCAGAACCTACCTAGACATGATCCTGTGCAACCTGATTTAGGTGGACCTGCACTAGTGGTGAAGTTGGTCTAGATAATCCCCAGAGGTCACTTACAACCCCCACCACTCTATGATTCTGTAAAATCTTTTTAATTCCTAAAGTATGTGCTTTGAGAGGATAGGTTTTGAATATTTGTATCTTTAAACAGTATGTCAAGAACATGTAATTTCTTTTTAAGTTACCTCAATTTATTCAGTTTTTCTTTCAAAAAAGTGTGTCTGGAATGCTCCTGATCAACTCCCAAGTTCCAGGTGGTTTCCTTAATTGCAGGTTTCTGCACTAAGGAGATGGAGCTTCACCTTTAATTACCTTTTTCAGTAGCACATGATGATTATTGGTTGGCTAATCTCAGTCACTTCATGTGTCACAGAGTCTGACATCAGCACTTTGCTATTAGCATTCTGTTCTTTAAAGACAACTTGTCTTATCTGTCTGTGCATAACAGGGAAAGTTCTTTTTTAGGCAGCTGGCGTTTATCCGGTTGACTTTTGTGTGTAACTTGCCTTGTGGATATGACCCCATGTATTAGTGGATCTGGACCTCAAGACTGTAGGAGGTGGCAGCAGAAAGCCTGAAGTGTCTGGGCAGGTGGAAGAAGTGAGGGAGCACTTTAGGAATGAGCTTTTAAAGGTAAACTTCTTTCAAGGAGGATTTCATTAAAGCACTTATTTTAATTTTATTTTTTTTTTAAACACAAGTGTCTTAAAAAACATTTGTTTTGATCTGTGGGACCTTATTTAGATCAAGTTACCCTAAAACTGTAATAACCATTATAAAAATATTTGTGATCCTTCCCAGCATAAGAGTTTGGGAGTAATTGGATTTGCCTGGGCTGCTGTTAGCGAAGTACTCACCTACAAACACCTGGGACCAGACCCTCTTAATTGGGCCACAGCTGGCACGGTGCAACAGTTCCCTGTGGCTGCAGGAGTGGGAGGGAGCCAGTGTTTGAAGATGGATTAGCTGTTGCTGTTCCAGTTAATGATTTTCTCTTTCCAGCTATTTCCCTGCATTTGTAGTGCTGTAAAAGAATGGCACAGCATGGGGAAAAAAGTGCAGTCATGTTTTTGCAAAGGGAGAACCTGAGTTTTTGAACTTCCAGTGTTCCCAATGTGCAAACACACAGGTGGATAATATGGACTTCAAACCCCAAGTTTTGGCCCTGGGAAGCCTTTCTGAGGTGAGTCGTAAATCTTTAAAGGGAGATCATGACACAACTGCTGATGCAACCTGATTTTATCAGTGTGAATGGAACTGCCAAAATACAATTGAAGAAACTGCTTATATTCTCTGTCTTCCAGGCAGGATACAATTGCTCATGTTGCTACCACACTTTCTATTGCTTGCTGGCAATTGATTCAATGCACTGCTTGGAAAATGTTGTGTGCTTATTCTCTCAGTGCTGATTTGTGATGTGATAAAGAAGTGCCAAATCTTTTAGCAATAAACCAGATCCTGTGCAGAATGCTGTATATGGTCAGCATTTCATCCTCTAGTCCCTAAATACTAGTGGATGGATAAAGAGAATTACTGTTCTCTGCCATTTGCTACAGATGCATTTAATGTAGGTGATATGTGGCAGTTCTCTGGATGATTCTGCTGTTGTACCTGGAGTATGGGAAGGCAGAAAACCTTGCTGTGGTTCTGCACTATTTTGTGAAGGCTCAGGCTTCATACAGAGAGCATTCTGTGGATGTGAATGCTGGCTTTGCTGGGAAAGGTGATGGGCTGTGCTTATTTGGGGATCATGAAGTGGCTTTTGTACAACTCTTCTTCCTTGTGTCTGCCCAAGGCCTAACATTCTCTTGCTGCTCCCTATACCCAGTAATGCAGGAAGGGCCTAATCCAGACCTTACAGCTAGTGGGGAGAAGAGCAAAGTTTTGAATGGATTATACTTGTTCATTTCAGTGCTTTTCAGACAGGTCTGTAAAGCATCAATGCAAATGGGTGATCTGAGAGAGAAATACAAAAACTTTGCTGTATTGCCCTCAGTATTATCAGCTACCCAAATGTATAACTTAAGGGAGTTTGAGACAGGCTCATCTTGAAGATACTCCACGGAATGGCAAGAGGCAGCAGGTTCCTCAGATAGAGAACTCCTAAGGGCTATTTCTGACTGCATTATTTTTCCAGCCTGATTTTCCTTTCACTGGTTTTGGGTTAGGGCTTTGCTGTCCCTGTCTGTGGGTTTGCAATGACTGATGATTCTGGGCCCTGCTATTCTCTCACCCTGAACTTTTGTGGGGGCAAATTTCCTATTTCCCAACCTTCCTATCAGCGTAACTTGTGTATTCTGCCTGTGTGCTGCCAAGTACTACTGGAAGTATCGTTAATCCATAAGGATTTATTTAAAGCCATTCTCTCTGAGGCCTGCAGGAAATTTTCTCACCGTTTGCCCAGCTGAATGTATAATAAGCACTTGTACCACTTACTGAATTCCTAGTGATATGTATTTCCCACTGGGCTGGTGAATATTGTTGCAAATAAGCGTCCTTTGTGAATGGCTTTGTATTGACTGTCACTTCTAGTTTTGTTGGGTTTTTTAAGAGCATTGCACAAAGAATGGCATTTGGCCTGGAGGAAAGACACCTCGAAGAGCAGTGATGATTTCTTTAATGAGGATCATTATTATTTTTAAAGCAGTGACCTGGTCATGAATCATGTTTCTGTTGTGTCCTGTAAAACTGCAGAGCAGATGTAGTTTTAAAGAAAGTCCAGCTAAAGCATAAGTTAAATGTTAACAGAGCTGACTGTCAAAAGAACAAATAATAAATAAGAATAATTAAGATAATAAAAATAAATAAAATAATAAATAAAACTACATAAGATAATGAATAAATAAAACTAAAATAATAAGTAGAAGTAAAATAATAAATAAAACTCCATAAGATAATAAAGAAAAAAACCCAAGCTAATAAGTAAAAGTAAAATAATAAATAAAACTCCATAAGATAAGAAAGAAAAAAACCCAAGCTAATAAGTAAAAGTAAAATAATAAATAAAACTCCATAAGATAATAAAGAAAAAAACCCAAGCTAATAAGTAGAAGTAAAATAATAAATAAAACTCCATAAGATAATAAAGGAAAAAAAAAAAGAGATAATAAGTAAAAGTACATAAGATAATAAATAAGTAAAACCCAAATAAAAGTAAAAATAAATAAAATAACTTTTGAAGAATAGGAATGAAAACAATTAATTGAAGAAGGAAAGAAATCAGCTATTCCAGAGCCAGGGCCAGTTTGTGTGAACTGATTATTCACTCTTGTATAAAATCCACATTTGACCTTTCGATGAAGTACAGCATCTCATGGAAGAGAAAATGTCTCATTAAAAGTGAAAGCAAGAGGTAGCATCTATTAATCAATGGTATGGGAATTCTTCAGGCCTCAAACTTGGTGTTTAGTTGCATCTCTTGGGAATCAATATTGTTTCCAAATAACTAAACCAAAATCGATAGGAGACATGGATTTCATTTTGGTTACAAATCATTAGTTTCCAGCGTTTCTGAACCTTAAATTGCAAACAAAGTCTGTATAAAATTGCCTTTTAAAGAATAAACACTACTCAGGAGACCTTAACATGTTATGTCATTTGAGATACAGCACCTTACAAGCATCTAATTTATTAAGATCTGCTCCCATGGTCTTTCAACACCTGGTTATTGAAAATAAGTGGCATGCAGGATTCTGGTTGAAAATACTTCATCAATGCCTTAGGGATCTATAGTGGGAGGAAAACAATCTGACATTTCCCCTCACTCATTCTTCTTGTCTCTTCTTATCCTTCTACTCTTCTTTGGGGTATGTGCTTGTAATAAAGGGTGATATAAGCCACCAGGCTGTCAGCTTTGTTTCAGTCATCATTGCCTTTTCCCGGCACTCATTTCTTATATAAATCTCTCTGTAAACTTCTGCATCACATCTGATACCCTAAAACCCAGCAGTGTTATAGAAGTGTTACTACTCTTGCTTCTGTGGCATGGAAGAGACAGTTTGTTGTTCAGTTGTCTTAGAAACAAACAAAATATGCCCTGAGCAGTAGGGATGTAAAAAAGCCAAAGGACTAGCAGCCCCCTACTGCCTGATGTCACTCCTGGAGTCTTAGATTGGACAATAGTTGAAGCCTAAAGAAAACAAATTAGTAACAGAAGGTGGGGAGAGCAGAGCACAAACTTCTCTTCAGGAAGCTAAGAAACCAGTGAGTCATTTATCCTCAGGGAAAGGAACCAGAGCCATTTGTCACACAAAAATAAAAAAGTGAACGTTGGGACTCTGTACTACACTGCAGCATTACACAGTCACTGTTCCATGTGATTTCATTGAACTGTTATGCTGGAAACTTTGCATCACCACCCCACTACACCCCCCCCTCCCCCCCAATTAAGTACCTGACCTATATTACTCAGGTGCTCAGGAAAGAATGGACCTATTGTGAAACTGTATCCTCATTAGCTGTAACCTGCAGAACATCCATCCTACTTCCCATCACAAAAAGCCTAATAAGTGTCCTTGGTTTTCTTCAGTTAGATGATTCATAGAGTGATGAAGACATTGTTGTTTTATCTTGGCTATTTTTTTTTTTACAGTGTTGTTTCCCCTTCCCACAGTTTGCAGTTATATTTGTTTGAAAAAATATACTGGGGGAAAAAAAGAATTAAAATTGAGTAACAGAACTTTCAGCTTTCTGCTATAGAAAGTCAAGATTGTTTAACACAGACTGGAATCTTAAAATGTGAAGGAATTTTTGAAATCCTTACTGGTTTCATATCTATGCACTGGTTTATTCTTTGGTGTTTCCCCTGTGTGAATCCTCCATGCTCCTTGGTAATGTTTCCCAGTGAAGTTAAGTAGGAGAAAGGAAAAAAAAAAAACCCTGAGTATAACTTCAAGCTGTTACTCTGCTTGTATGTTAAATGTGCAGTGAACACAAACTTAGTTACAGACGCTTGCAACAGGAACGGAACTTCAATAAATCATAGAATCATAGAATGGTAAGGTTGGAAGGGACCTCAAGCATCATCTAGTTCCAAACCCCTGCCATAGGCAGGGACACCTCCCACTAGTACAGGTCACTCAAGGCCTCGTCCAGCCTGGCCTTGAGCACCTCCAGGGAGGGAGCAGCCACAACCTCCTTGGGCAACCTGTTCTAGTGCCTCACCACTCTCACTGTAAAGAACTTCCTCCTAACATCCAGTCTAAATATCCCCTCTGCCAGTTTAAACCCAATGCCCCTTGTCCTGTCATTGCAAGACCTTGTAAATAATCCCTCCCCAGCCTTCCTGTAGGCCCCCTTCAGATACTGGAAGGCTACTCTAAGGTCTCCTGGAAGCCTTCTCTTCTCCAAACTGAAGAGCCCCAACTCTCTCAATCTGTCCTTCTAGGAGAGCTGCTGCAGCCCTCTGATCATCTTTGTGGCCCTCCTCTGGACCCGCTCCAACAATTCCATGTCCTTCCTTAGCTGAGGGCTCCAGAACTGCACACAGTAAGAAGCTATCATAAAGAGTAGAGGCTGCTGGAAGAAGGAGGGGCCAAAGAAGCTCAGCTTGGAGTTGAGTGAATATAGCAGTCAAGTTAGTGTTGTTGTGAATAAAACTTGCTGATTTGCTTTGCTGGTATTGCATACCATTTTAATCACTTGTTTGCTGACATCTGGTTGAGCTAATCCGTATTCACAAGAACAAAACAGAGAAGACGAAAGCACTGTGGATGCTTGCATAGATTTCTGAGGTATTCCCACTAGAAGTGTCTTAGTCCTTTTGAAAAGGCTTCTTCTGATTTGCACAAAAGGCTATCAAACTGTTACACATGTAATGAAGGAGCTCTTGAAAAGTCACAACCTGGTTGTGGAACATTTGTGAATTTAAGGAAGGGAGGAATGTTGATAGATGTGTAAAGCATACAAGGAAGGGAATAAGGGACTCGTGTGACTGTCATGAAGTGACAGGTAGGAATAACATGTGGCTACCAGTTTATGAGCAAATATGGCCTGAGGACATTACTGCTTGCAGTTTAATTGATGATTAAATATCTGCAAGAGCTAACTTGCCAATGGTGGGTACCAGTGTACTATGTAACCTTCTAAAGTAGCATGGTTTGTAATGCAATAAATCCAACTTCTCTAAAGCTGCATCTGTTTGCAACCCTTCGAGAAGCTAAACAAGTGTGTGGCATACAGCACCAACTTAGAGTGGCTCTGTCACTTCAGACGTTTTCAGAGTGTCTTGGTGGTTTGAGAGCAATGGGCTTTGGGCAGGTTCAAGATTTGTATCTCTTCACTGTCCCAGTTTTATGTTGTGTCAACTACTGTTTATCCTCCCTTAGCAGGCAGTGTACAGTAATGTACGTATGGTGGTGTAATGGTATGATTCTGCAGCAAAGAAGAGCTCTGGCTGCATTCAGTAGACTTTTCTGGTCTTTGGCAGAAACACCACCCTGTATTAATCTCTTTCAGATGCCCTGTGTAGTCTCTGACATCCACCTGACTCTCTGTGAGACTCAGCTCAGAGGGAGAGGCTTTATTAGGTCAATATCTCTTTTATCTCCTGTTGCCAGTTTTAAAATTTTCTGTGAGGTGTCATCTACCTGCTGTCCCATGAAGCACAGAAGCCCTGTGCCCCACAGCAAGGGAAGAACACACTGGTTCACAAAGAGCTGCCTGGGGAGGAGGAGGCTGCAAGTCCTTACCCTGGCTGCTCCTTGTTCAGGCTGGGGCTTGAGCTTATGATGTGGGGCTTCTGTGTTTCATGTTTTCATTTCTTACTTATATTGAAGTAGATGAAAAATGGTCTGGAGTCCAAATCCTCTTTAAGGCTTAAGGGTTGTTTTTTTGTTTGTTTTTTTTTTTTTTCCCCTCCTTCAGTTTTATCTGGTGTAGCTTTATCTCTCCATCTCTCCATGGCATTGTTGTGCATGTGTACAAAATCAATGGTAGCAGAAGAAAGTTGTCTTCATTGGATAGCTCATAGCTCTCAAAGAACTATTTTACATTTTCCAAGTAGTTGCTAACTGGGTTGGTTTGATTCTTGTAGATCTCCTAGCTAAGCACTGGGCATGTAAATGAGGTCTTGGGGGTATGTCTGGGCTTCCTTTGATTTTCCTCTCAGCTCTCTGCTTAATTGTCTGCTCAGTGGCTGCTGCAGTGTGCTGAGGTTTGTTACCGTGTTTGAGGCCTGATGAAATCAACACTATGTGACTTTTACTTTCCTAGAATGTTGATATACCTAAAAGGAGTTGTGCTGGTTTGAGGCTAATTGGAATATTTTAATGGAGAAAATTACACTATAGGCTGTGAAAGGAAAACACGGTGATGTCTAGTTCACTCACAGGCTTGCTGAGGTGTATAAGAAAGGAACTCAAAACATAGATAAGAGAGCCTGTCTGTAGGGGCATAGTGTCTCAGGCAGTCTAGCTTCTGGTTTCCCTCTGGTATATTAACCTCACTAACCACTTTCCTTCTAACCTCCCTGGCCGATCCTCCAAGCTCACCTTGTGCATAAGGCAAACTTTGGGGTAAGGTATAGGAGTGGGGAGAAGGTGGAAGGGTGGTTGGGAGCACCTCCTAGGGTCTCTCCCTTCAGGGAGGGGAGTTGTGTTTCTGTATTACCTTTAACTTGTGTGTTTCTGTATTACCTTTAACTTGTGTGTTTCTGTAAATATTCTTGTCTGTAGTGCATATCTCTGCTTGTACACTGAGCTGAACTGTAAATAGAGCTTCATTCCTTCCAACCGGCTGAGTTCTAGTCTGGGTCATTTTACGAAGCATGGGGGGTGGGCTACTCCCAAACCATCACAAGAGTCTTTGGTAGATGTGTTTTAATGGGTTGAATGTAGTTTTTCAACGTCTGAATCTGTAGCCTTTGCTGCCCATCTCTTCAGAAGATCACTGCTTTTCGAGCTCTTCCCTTTTGCAGGAAGTTTGGCCTCTTCTTTCCATCTGGATGTTCATCTTCAGATCTTGCTTGAAGTTCCACTTTATTTCCGACTCCTGTGCCTGAAGACCTTGTTCCTCAGCTTCTGCAGAAACAAAAATTGTGGCTATAGATATCAAACTGCATATTCTAAACTAAGGTTGCATCTTCATCTTCTGGCCATTATCCTTTACTTTGTTTCTGCCTACTTTCATCTCCTCTGTCTTAAGTCTTCCTTAAAATATTGTGGGAGATTATATATAATTTTTATATATATAAACACTAAACATTTATCTATTAAAAAAATTATACATATCACTATATAATATAAAATATGGTCATACAATAATTTTTATATAAATTATATTAATACAATAATATTTATACATTAAATATATATAATATACACTATATTCATATATATATATATGAAAGAAACAGGTGAAAGTGAGTATCCCAAGTTCAGATCGTGCAAAGGCTTTTGTATAAGTGTACATAGTGGGAGTCTCCCCTGGCTGCAGGGAGCAGAGCTGAATACACACACGTGTGTGGGCAGGAGATTGCAGCAATCTTTGTAACATACTGTTCAGGATCACCATTTACAAGCCTCTAAATTTAGAGTAAAAAGACTTGCAAAAATCCAGTGGAGAATATTATTCCCTCTTCTCCCCCTCAGACTGATAGTACAGTGAGTCACAACAGTGAGTTTTTGTTTGTTTGTTCTTACAAGTTCCTTTGCTAGAGCAAGATTCTTACTGTCAGATTATTTACTCTTGATTATAGCTTTCTGTTCCTATATGCAGGCCACCTTCAACCCACATTCAGTACCTGTTGAAATTTGATTTTGATATGACCTCATTCTTTTGAAGCTTGAAGATGCTACTTTGTAAACTAATCTGTTCTGAAGGTCCTATCTACCAAGCTGGGGTTAAGGGAACCTGTTATGAAAAGCTGACCATAAAGTCCAATTGAGGTCACTGTAAATTTCACTGTGTCCTTCAAACAAAGAGAAATTATTAAAACCTGCTTATTTAATGTGTCCTTTTTAAATCCAAAGGTACTAATTAACTAGGACATATTGCAAGTTAAGAGTTCTTTTTGATGTCAATAACTGTCACACAAGATACATTAGTTCTCTTACAGGCACTCTACTGCAAGAATTTTATGCCTCCCATAAATTTAAGCATGAGTTATTATGATAAACACATATTGGCTCCTACTAAATAAATGTTCTACAGTCAATACAATAATTTCTTTCATGACCTGGTGAAACTAATGACAAATAAATGTTAGGTCATCCAGTTGCTGGTAATGAAAACATATTCTCAACTGTTTTTGGATCCAGAGAGCAGGCATCATTACCTTTGATGCCCACCTCTATGTTGCCACTTCACCTGCTGTCTTAATCCTGAATTGATCCCAACTTGAAATTGGTTTAGTTGAAAGAATATTCAGGATGTGTTAGTGTTACTCAATTTGATCATATTTTCTTCATCCAGATAAGTTTTAGTAACTGTTGTCATTGATTTCTGAAGTAAAAAATTGAATATGCCTATATGTTGGTGCAGATTTCAGCTGATGGAACTTTCCTGACCTTCATCTGTATTCTTGCTTTTGTGAAAACAGAACATTTTTGATCAGAAGCTACTTGGAGCAAGTCAGTCAAACAAGAGGTGAAAACTTCACAGAAACTCTTACCTTTGACTGGGTTGCCTTTGTATTATTCGAGATTTACAAAACATTTTCTTTTCCTTACTGCTGTAGTAAGTAATGGAAAATACATGGATTCATGTCTCACATGCTTTTATTGTGAGAGAAGTGAGATCAGACCTTTCTCCATCACTTGTGGTTTCCTACTAAGAACAAAGAAGTTATTCTGAAAACATTTATTTGTCAAAGAAAGGAACAATGAGACAAGTAATTTTTTCAGGTCTGTAGGAAGGAGAGTTGGGGCTTAAGGAGCTGTCTGCTTGGAGGCAAGCAATGTGTCCATACAGAAACAGAAATAAGTGTCCAGAAATGGTTTCAATAGAAGACAAACACAAACAAAACAAACAACCTTCCTCCCAAACACCCCCCCCCCCCCC
>VWZE01007414.1:0-16054 GCA_013396675.1 Eubucco bourcierii | reverse complement strand
AAAAAAAAAAAGTTTTAAAATTCCCTCTGATACTGAAGTATGGATCTGTGGGGGCAAATGCCTAGTGTGTATTCCTAGATGCCCAACATTTATGTAGTGGGACTTCATTTGTCCGTAGAATTTTAGTGTCTGACACAGGAACAGGAGTACTTTGTTAATTGAGCTCAATCTACTTCTAGCAAATTGTTGTTGTGGCTGAAAATGTAGTGTTCTAGAGTCTAGGATTTACCAGCTGTCCTAAGTATAGTGTTGACAAGACTTAAATTTGATATGGTCCTACTTGTGTCCTAAGAGTCAGCTGAGTCAACTTTTTCAAATAGCACTATGTAATTCACTGGGATTGTTTAAGGAAAAAGAGCAAGAATAGTTTAACTTCTTGACTAAACAGAAGTAACCCATCTGGAGATGCTTGCCTTGACAGAGCCACTAGAAACTGACAGCGAAGCCTCAAGGTTTGGCTTGTATCATCTAGGGCTGGGCTTGAGATTCTCAAATGACTCTTTTGGTCCAAAGTGATGGGAAAGATAGCAAATTTTCAGGAGTGCAGGAAAGGTGAAGAATGGCTCTGTAGGCATGGTTGGAGGTAGATAAGCTCTTCTTGGAATCAACTTGCCCTCAATAGGGACACCCAGTTTTACAAGCACTGCTGGCTATTCTGTATTACTTGTTATTAATTATGCTAAGTACTCTGTTTGCAATCATCTACTAAAGCTGGAGATGCCTCATGGTTCTGCTATTATTGCTTATGCTACATAGATCTAGACAACATCCTCTCAGGTGTGATTTTGTTGCTGTCAGAAAGGAGGTAGGCATTTATGTTGTAGATTGTGCAGGATTATTGATTTGAAATGCAACATACAAGGACTTTGATAAACTCCAGGAGCTTGGGAGTATTTTCTTTCCTTGAAGTCTCTTGTCAGATTTAATCAGTTCTGAAACCATTTTAAAGATTATTTGTTAGGCTATTCTTGAATTCAGAAAGGGGAAAAAAAATATTGAAAAAATTCCTCAAGCAAACCCTAAATCTCTGTGCTTTTATAGTCCATTTTTTCCCCTTTATTGATAACAAATGTATAGAAACCAGTCTTAAATTAAAGCTACACAGTCTCACATAATGCTGTGGCTGCTTTCCTGGGCTGGATGTGTACCTTGGGTGTTGAATACGTGGTGCTGTCAGCATAGCAGTGCTGGCAGCCTGGACACCACTCTCAATTCTGTGTTAGCAGCAGCCTTGCCCTGCACAGCACCTTCGTGCCAGGAATGCTTCCCCAAGCATTGCTGAGGTGACACCTTGTGCCAGGGAGCTGAGTAACTGAGTTTGGCGAGGGAAGGAGAAGGTGATATGCTCTTGGGCAGGCAGCCTTTCCCTGGAGCTCTTCATGGAGATGATGAGGAATAGGGGTTTTCCTTTTACAGCTGAATAGAGATGTTAGTGCTCTTAATGGCTTCAATTTCCTTTTCCTCCATTATGGTACTTTTTAAACAAATATGTTCTGGTAACTGAGGCCTACCACTGAGTCTGCAGCACAGAATAGGAGTGGCAAGCCTTTGCTCTCAAAGGTTTCTTATAAAACACCTTACGTTTTGTACATCAGGGAAGGATGAGAGAAGAAATGGAGATAAAGGGGTTTGATCAAGGCCATCTGGGAGATCAGTAGTGATGGTGAAGCTTCTGCCACCTGAACCCCAGACCACTATCATGTTTGTCATTGAAAGTAACCTCAGAAAGAGCTTTTCCTGCATATTATTTATTCTTTCCTGTCTCCTAGCCTTTTGTGTGCTCTTTGGAAGCAGTTAGGACAAATATTTGAAAATCCTTCGTATTTCCTCCTTGATTGTCCCACTTTACTGTTTTCTTCTTACTTTTGTGGGGCTCAACTCCTCTTAAAACATTTAGAGACTTCCCTGGTGGACACTCTCCATACTTTCCATGATTGAATTATATAACATTAGCTGTTCCACACAGGCATTGCAATGATTGATAGCATAAAAATAAGGCACTGCTACAGTTCCTACTGAAGAAAGATTAACTGCCTCTGTAGACTTCAAAGAATGGAAGGAGATGAATGGAGACAGGAAAATAGGTCAGTTTTCCTGCAAACACATAGATTATATAAAGGGCATCTCTTACTCCAAATTCCCCCCTGTACGTCTGAGAGAAAGGTTAGAAGTAGAAGGTGTGTCTTGAGTGCACAAATCTGTTTTCTGTGAGCACTGATTTGGCCTCTTGCTCTGAGTGGGTGTCAATGCTGATCCCAGAGGGGTGGCTCATGACAAAAGAATGGATAGGTTTGGTGCTCTTGCTCAATTCTGAGTGCCCTTGACAAGCAGGGAGATTAATGAGTTGAGTGCAACGAGAACGTGTCAGGAGGGTAATTGTTCTTTGGAAAGATTAAGAATTTAAAGTAAGAATGCTTTGGGTGTAGGTGTGTTGACACTTGTGGGATGTAAAGGTGCATCAATGAGACCACAAAATTAGAATGAGATGAAGGGGAGTTTCCAAGATTCCCCTTGGGCACCACTGCCATGTGCATTTTCACTGCACTATGCACCTACCTAGAAATTGGACCACCATGTCATTACTGCTGCCTCAGGACGTTACTACTGACCCAGGAACTTACAGGCTAGGCAGCCTCATCTCAATCCCAGGAAAAGTGATGGGACCACTCATTCTGAGGGTTGTGTTTAGGGATGCAGGGTTTAAAAAAGGGTTCACAAAGGGGTAATCATGCCTGTTCAATCTGATAGCTTCCCAATGATGATGTGACCTGCAGGGTACATGAGGGGAAAGCACTGTGTGGGTTACCGAGTCAAACTGTAGTGCACTCTATTTTGGTAAAAAATGAACTTCCATTTATAATAGTGAGAGCTGTCAGAGCCCTAAATACATCAACAGGCTTTGTCTTCTCCTTTCTGGGGCTTTGGCTGCTCTCAAGGCCAGCTCTGGTGCTCTAACTGCCTGGAAGGGCTTGTGGGGAAAAAAGTTGGCATAAATCTCTTCTGCAACTTTTTGATTCAGGATGTTTGTGATCCCAAACACCTTGCCTTTAGTTATTGCATGTGCTGTGCTATAGGTATGCACGTGCCCTGCCAGGTACATTGGTCATTTCTGGCCTCATCTTGCTGACTTGACTTCTTGGCTTGACCTGCCTCTGGTGACCACTGTTGCTGTTATCATGGGCCTGCTCCACTCTTCTTGATTGGCACTGTGGGACTGTGTTCTTGCTGAAGAGGCTGCTGGTCTTACCTGGCATGGTATTACCCTCAGCTTCTGGCTCATCTGTTGCTGTGAGGGGCAGCCACTTCACTAAACCCAAGTTCTGAGGGTTGCGCTGTTTGAATTCAGAATCCATGTCTTCTGAATTGGTGTGAGCTACTGTTGAGTCCTGTGTAACTTGTCTGAGAGAAGGAAGCCAAACATGAACAACTTGTCCAGTTTGCATGACCTTGGGTCACCTAGTGTGTGAGGTATGATCCATTGTATCAGTTGGAGTCTCCTAGGAATTGCCTGCAGCAAAAGCTGGGAGACTTGCCTGTCCTGTATGGTAGCCTATGTGCAAAGAGTGAAAAGGGGGTGGAGGAGCAGCAGCAAGCCTCTGTCTGACTGGAATTATATTAATCTGGCCACTCTACCACTTACCTGGGAAATGCTCTGTGCGAGGCCGCCCTCTGCACTGGCTCTGTGCGAGGCTGCCCTTTGCTAAGAGCTAACATTCACAATGACAATGCTGCCATTTGCCAAAATTTGTTATTTTGCACTGCAAATCCCAAGTGTATAAATGCTAAAGTTTTGTGTTTGATCTTGCTAATGACCTAGAGAAGATTTGTTCTGTCTGTCCTTGAACTTCAGTTGAAACTCCTACATTTAACTACAGCCGAACAACTGCTGGGTTTTGTCCTTCTTTCTTTATAAACATGCAAGTTAGAGATATCAGCTCTTAGTATTAAGTGCAGTGTGAGGTACCACTTGATGTGGATGTGTGCTTTTACTCTCTGCCTGGTGCCTGTAACCAAGCAAATGTGTATCATGTGTCCTGCACCTTCCTGGAGTGAGTGGATAAATACCCTTTCCCTGTGCTTTGTAAGCAGTCCTGTCCTGTCCTTGCTGGTTTTCTCTGTTAGCAGCACCAAAGCAGGATTTTACAAGTTACAGTGGTGTGGCTTTTTTTTTTTTTTTAACCAAAGTGTCTTTATGTCTGCTGAGTGAAATTTGCTACATTGACAGTGGCTGATCTATAGGTTTGGTCCACATCACTGAACACATCTCCCTTTGTGCTAGTAATGGCATGAGGAAGCGCATACTGGTGTTTCTTATGGCAGTTGACTCAACACTGTGTGTTGAGCTTATGTAGACATATGGCTTCCAGGACCTGATGTGGCTTTGAGAGCTCACTTGGGTATCTCTGCACAGTGCTGTGTACAATCTTGTAATAAAGAATGACTTACCATATGCAGACAACTAAATGGTATCTAAACCCACAGGAATTTTCCAACCTAGCTGGCAGCATGGAGAATATTTCAATTTAATCTCCATTGAGACCAGAGGATAATTGTAAGATAATGTGTCTGTAGGTGCCTGTGTGCTCTACCTTGAAGATTTGGTGGGAGTACAGAAAAAGGAACTGATTTTGGAAGACATAATGTAGAATAGATAATGAATTTGGAAAAGGTGGGAAGAGTATGTGGACTCCACACATGAATATCACAAGTTACAAAATCACAAAATTATTTGGATTGAAAGGGACCTTCAGAGGTCATCTGGTCCAACCCCCCCTGGAGTAAGCAGGGACATCTACTAGAACACATTGCTTAGAACCTTGTGGAACCTGACCTTGGATATGTCCAGTGAGGAGGCTTCAGCTACCTCCCTGGGCAACCTGTTTGTGTTCCACCACCCTCATGGTAAAGAACTTGTTCCCAAAACCTGACCTAAGTCTACTCTAATTTAAAACTGTTAACCCTTTGTCCTATCACTACAGACCTTTGTAAACAGTCTCTCAGCAGACTTTTTGTAGGCCTACCTCAGGTACTGGAAGGCTGCTGTACTGTGTCCCTGGAGCCATCTCTTCTCCAAATTAAACAACCCCAGCTCCTTCAGCCTGTTCTTGTAGCAGAGGTGTTCCAGCCAGCTGATCATCTTTGTGGGCTTCCTCTGGACCTGCACCATCAGGTTCATGTTCTTCCTGTATTGAGGGCTCCAGAATACTGGATGTAGTACTCCAAATGAGGAGTTAGTAAAGTGGCAGAATCACCTCTCTCAGTCTTCTGGCCATGCTTCTTTTGATGCAGCCCAGGATCTCATTGGCCTGTTCAGCTGCAAGTGCACACTGTTGGCTTATTTTCAGCTTCTCATCCACCAGAACTTCCAAGTTCTTTTCCACAGGGCTGCTTTCTGTCACCTCACTCCCCAGCCTGTATCAATAATGAGGATTGTTCTGACCCAGCTTCAATGGTTTTAAAGTGAATAAAGCTCAGTTTATACATTAAAGTGTGATTTATAGCTAAGTTTAGATTGCACTAATTAGAGTCCAAGGCAAGACCATATTTCTCAGTATTTATGAGCAAATATGCATTGCTTTATAGCATCTTAGGTGTTAAAACCCAAAAAGTTATTGGAGAGCTATTTGATATTTCTTACAATATTTAAACTTGAGCTCTCAGGTATGCAATCAAAACCTGAAAAGCACTAATGCTTGAGTTTTAAAATCAAAGTATTTGGAACTGAACAGCTGGCCATCAATTCCACAGCATTCATTCTGTTACAAATCAAGCACGTTGAAACAAAAGCCCTTTCACTAATTGTTTCTTGCCATGTAGAGAATGCAAGTAATTCCACATGGCTGGGCAGTTTTGAACCAGAATCATTAGATGTGGTTCTGTGGGATAGTGGTGATTAGTTTGCTACTACTGCTAGGGGTTCATCATCTACCATTGACATTAATTATTCTGTTTTGGCTCATCGACTTGCAAAATCACAAAACGATTCCTTTGTTACAAAACGCCTTATCTGAAGAGTGTGTTTCTGGAAACACAGGTCTACTCATCATCTTCATGCTGCTATTGAGAAGCTGTCTTCTACCCTAGAATGACTCACTATAGAGAAGAATTGGAAAGAACAGGATTTTTTTGCAGATGGCTTTCAAAAGAAATTAAAGTTTTATTTAGAGCACATCTACCTGTCACTCATACTTAGCTATCTCACAGTAGAGGGCAGAAGTGAATTCTTTTCAATTTGCAATTTTCAGGCTTGTAAATTGAAAAATCCACATCTGCCCTTCCTACCTTAAGAAGGTTTGACAACAAAAGGTCACATTTTCAAAATGAGTGTGTTATGCATTACCCCTTATTGTAGCATTATTTTCGGGTGTATATTGGCCCACTCCAGTAGGGTATTTTTGAGCACCTGGTAATCATCGGTGTAGTTAACGCACCCTGTGAAACAGGGGGTTCCTATTATCTTTTGTTTATAAATAGAAAACTCATTTGCAAAGAATGTCTTGGACATGTCTGTGATTGCATAAGAAGTCTGTGGCAAATTGTCAAGTTATTGTGCAAGTCGTTGGACTCCTGATTATGTTATTGCAGTACCTTCTGCAAGGTGGAACTCCTCTGATGCTTGCAAAGATGAGGGTGCAACTTTTACCTTCTCTGATTTATTGCTGTAAAGTTTTTGATGTGCTAGCAAACATTTAAATGTTTTACAAGCTTTCTGACTTGTGTGGCACTGACAAATCAAGGAAATGTTCAACAAAGGCCATCAATCAACTGGTGCTTAGTAACAAGCGTGGACAGGAATTCTGAGGAGCAGCAGGTAGAGATTGCACGTATTTTTGTCTCTGTGGAAGTCATGAATTTGGGCTGCACAGTGTTAACTAGATGTCTGCTTTGCTTTGAAGACAAAAGCAAGCTTTTCACTTTAACTGCTAGGAACAGTGTCAGATAGCTTTTGGTGGAGAAAACTACCAAAGCCTGTGTTGTGGAGGGGTAATGAATTGATGTGAGATATGATTCTTCAAAGATTAATATTGTTTATTAATATTCAATATTCAGAATTCTTGCCACCATGACCACGAATTTTAATAATAATCGGTTCTTTGCACAGTCATAGAAACTTTATATGGATAATAACACAGGACGATCTAGAAATAATAAGCAAAAATATGTATCATTAATTGAACTCAATTGAACTGGAAGAGAAGGTTCCTGCAGTCAATACACCGCCTGTGGTCAGTACACTGCTTGCCTACTAGAGTGACTCAAGGAGCTCCTTTCTGCTTATGGCAGAAGGCAATGGTGAATTACAAAAGGCTTTGAGTATTTACTCACAAAATTATCTCCTGACTGGCAGGGCTGGCTACAGCTTCAGACAGTACCCAAATGCTTTCAGGGAATTCTGCTACTGTCTTGTCAGCCACAGATTCTTCCCAGGATGCTGGGGAAAGGAGGCAGGCAATCTCTGACCTGATCCTGATCTCCCCTGGATGATCTGTGTATCTCCAGGACTTCCTGTCTTGGCAGGAGGCTTTCAGGTGCAGGCAGGATGTCTTGGCAGTGCAGTCTTAGCACGATGTCACCCTGGATATGCAGGTTGGTCGCATGGAGGCATTTGGAGCTTGTTCCTGGTAAACTGGAGGTAGTGGAGTTTCCAGGCAGTTCAGGATACAATAAGGCAGTAGCAAGCAGCAAGAAAGCTCGGGTACAATGGCAGAGCACATTGTGTTACCTGCTTATCTCCTTTTATCAATACAGCCTGAGACTAATGGGCCTTTGGACACAGAATAGCCTATCAGGCAATTAGCCAAACTTGACCATATTAGGTGAAGCCATAGGCTTGGTTTACCCTTTTTAGGGCAGAACACACAGGCCTTGCACAAGGCATACACGAGCTAATCGTGTGCACCTTGTTTACCACAGGATACAAACAACTCTGGGCAAGCCAGAGTCCTTAGACTCAGTGGCTCCAGGTTCTTTGTCCTCTTTCCTCTTTCAGAAGGAGAAAGAGGAGAAAAATGTGTCTGGGCAAGCCAGGACATGTATAAGCCTACTTTGGCCTGCTTAGGCCTACCATGACAGCCTGTAATGAAAATATTTCTGTGGGATTCATTCCTAGACCAAGAATCTAAGAAACAAACCCATTCAGGAATGTAGTTCATGCAAGGAAGGAAGAAGAACCTGAGATGTATGGCTTAGCTAAGTGACAACTAAGGGTCTGAGTGTGACATAGTCACAGAACTCTTTAAAGAGCGTTAAGCGGGAAATAATTATTCAGGGTGGAATGAGGAATTAAATTCAGAAGTGTAAGACTACAAACTGGTCTCTCAAAGCAGATGGAAGAGGCAATTTAGGAAAAAAAGAGCAGCAAAATTTTTGCTAAAATTACTCAGAAAGCAGAGACATCTACTCCAGTGAATAATGAATTTGCCTCTAGAAGTTGCAGTTCAAGAGTGACAGGACCTTGAAGTAGCAGTACCAGGATGAATCTATTAGGTGGGTAATAAGGAGGGTGGGGGCCTAGGGGGAATACAAGAGGCATTACTTCCTAAGGCAAAGAAGGGCATGTTGCATGGTTGCAACATCTAGTATGGGGCTGTGCTTAAACTGAGAGCTGAGGAACTCCATGTTTCAGTTCTTCCTCGTATCAGGAAATAATTTAATTAAATTGTTTTGGTGGATTGAAAATGTTCCGTGAACTGCAGATTGCAGTTTTCATTGGGTAGTCAGCATGCTTCTCATGTTAGAGAAAGATAGTTCTGTTTTCCATCGGTGTGAGGTGACATTGGGAGTTATGTGGGTTTGCATGGGCTGCTCTCTATTTTTGAAATGTTTAAGGACTTCCTCTGTGCTTTTAAACCTCTTAAACTACTTGGGCATTGGTTGATGTGCCGTATGTAGTATTCCCATGAGAAAAAAGTATGTCAGAGGTGTAATTTGAGACCCTGATTTGCCTTATATTCACCTCAGTTTTATACCAAGGCAACTCCAGGGGCTCGTCTGACTAGGAATCATAGAATGGTAAGGATGGAAGGGACCTCAAGGATCATCTAGTTCCAAACCCCTGTCATAGGCAGGGACACCTCCCACTAGTACAGGTTATTCAAGGTCTTGTCCAACCTGACCTTGAACACCTCCAGGGAGGGAGCATCCACGACCTCCCTCGGCAACCTGTTCCAGTGCCTCACCACCCTCAATGTAAAGAACTTCCTCCTAACATCCAGTCTAAATCTCCCCTCTACCAGTTTAAACCCATTGCCCCTTGTCCTGTCGTTGCAGGACCTTGTAAATAATAATTCCCCAGCCTTCCTGTAGGCCCCCTTCAGATACTGGAAGGCTACTATCAGGTCCCCTCGAAACCTTCTCTTCTCCAGGCTGCAGAGCCCCAACTCTCTCAGCCTGTCCTCATAGGAGAGCTGCTCCAGCCCTCTGATCATCTTTGTGACCCTCCTCTGGACCCGCTCCAACACTTCCATGTCCTTCCTGTGCTGAGGGCTCCAGAACTGCACACAGTACTCCAGGTGGGGTCTGACGAGAGCAGAGTAAAGGGGCAGAATCCCCTCCCTTGCCCTGCTGGCCACGCTTCTCTTGATGCAGCCTAGGACTCGGTTGGCTGTCTGGGCTGCATGTGCACACTGCAGATTCAAGCTCAATATCTCTTCATTTTGTGATGGGAGCTGTGTAACAGGATTAATAAATCATCTTCCTAGCTTTAGAAAAAAGCCCCAAACCTGTTTTGGGTAATAAAACATTTAGTAATGAAATAAACATAGATCTGTTGGATTTCTTGAGGGTATAAACATACCCTTCTCTCTGCTTAATATGTTTTGCTCTTTCACTTAACCATCCATTCATGGTATTTCCCCACTGCAGAAACCCAACCCAGCACTTGTGCTGACTGGGCAGAGGGTCAGATCAATGCAGGGTAAATTCCTGTTAATGAGATTTTGATTCTTTGACATTTCCAATCAATGTTTACCTGAAACGCATGGAGGGAGTCTGATGTTAGCAATTCACTTCTCAATAGTATCTCATGTAGGCAATCACAAATATTTGTCCTGTGTGGGTTGGTGATTCTTTTGGTGTGTTTAAAATTTTTAAATTTTAAAAAATTTAAAGAAAAATAAAATTAAGGTAATACATTTTTGTTGCTCAATGTTAATTAGCTCCTTTATATAGCATGGTCTGCACTTCAGTGAAAGCTCACTTTTATTTGTATCATTATTATCTTTCTAGAAAGAAAGTATCAATTTACACTACAAGACAACTTCAACATCTCTTAATTAGTAACTTTTCCTAATTTAATTCCTTGGCAGTGTCTGTTTGAAAAATGAACTGTTCCTGCATGTGTACATAATGCAACAATAACTCTTATTAAATGTCAGAGGGGTGCAAACAGGCACTGTGTACATCACTTACGCCACAGTTTGTTGTGTATTGCCTTTATCTAGTTTCTGAGGGATTGCTCTTTCCTGTTGTTCACCTAAATTTACCTAAGTAGCTGAGAGGCGAAACCTCTCATTTCGATGTGAATGAAGTAGCTGCTCTGATGTTGAAACATTTTGTTATTGTCCTGTCTGGGCTGTCAGGCACAGGAACTTATGGAAACAACAATTTGTGTGTGTGCCGTTAAAAAATGTGCTATCTCAGGGAGGTCTGAGGGTTGAGTTAGGACATGTGTGATACGGATTGTTGGCAGGTAAAGGTGTTTGTTATTATATTTGAGACAGATAATATATTTATGTTATTATATTTGAGGCAACCAGCTCTCCTATGAGGACAGGCTGAGAGAGTTGAAGGCTGGGGAAGGATTATTTACAAGGTCCTGCAATGACAGGACAAGGGGCAATGGGTTTAAACTGGCAGAGGGGAGATTTAGAGTGGATGTTAGGAGGAAGTTCTTTCCAGTGAGGGTGGTGAGGCACTGGCACAGGTTGTCCAGGGAGGTCGTGGATGCTCCCTCCCTGGAGGTGTTCAAGGCCAGGTTGGATGAGGCCTTGAGTGACCTGTACTAGTGGGAGGTGTCCCTGCCTATGGCAGGGGGTTGGAACTAGATGATCCTTGAGGTCCCTTCCAACCTTACCATTCTATACTTCTATGATTCTATGAATATCTTCTGTAAGGGTGGATACATTTTGAGACATCAAATTTCTTTCAAAAACTATTTAGTTACCTGCTCTCAGGGAAGCATCTTCACTGGATCCAGTGTGTAAAGTCATTTAGACTTAGAATACTGTGCAGTATTAGCACCTGCCCAGAGGTTTCATTCTAAGCTTGACTTTGAGTCCTGGGAACTAAGATTCTAAATGGTTAACATTTGAGTACCTGACTTGCAGTGCCTGTGTTCTGTGCTAGATCTGATCTTGACAATCTCCAGCTGTGGGAACTAGGATTGCTGCTGCATCCTCTCTGTTAAACAGGTTATTTTGAGCTGTTCATTATGCCTGCTGCAACTCTTCTTTTCAGAAAGGTTTGTCACATCTGCCTGGCAGTGAAAGGACTCTGCTTAAAAGTTTCCTGGTAGAATAAATTGTAGCTCAGGGCCTGGTACAATAACTGTGTTAGTCAAAAGGAAATTTGCTGGAGGCCAGCATTTTCAGAACAGGAAAACCAGCATTTGAAAATTTGGCTGGCTAGAGCTCTTCCTACAAAAGGTTACTCAGAGCTGCAAGAGAAGGATTGTTTCAGATTCTCTCTCTATGGTCTGACACTGAATTTTCTTGACACTGGGGACTCTGCATAAAAGAGAAAAAAAACCCAAGGGGGCTTAGCAACCTAGCAATAGATTGACCTTCTGGCTGGACACAACTGGGTCAGGCAGCCACCAAGCAGTAGTAAGAATAGTCACACGAGTTGTGAGGAATCACAATTTGTTTTTCTGGAGAGAAAAAAATAATTTCAAATCTACTGAAATTGAAGCATCATAAAATAAAATACCTCTAATGCAGGGTAATCATGTACTTTTGCCTTATGCGTCATGATTTATAGAGCCTTAAATGCAATTCCAATTTCTGTCCCTTTTAGTTTTTGCAGTTTTGGAAAACTGATGGGTTTGAGAATAATGTAATGGAGCCAACAGAGGTCTGCACTTTTTTTTTTTTTTTAATCTTTAAACAAAAATATTCAATAAACTCATTTTGTGCTGGCTTTGCAATCCTTCAGGGTAAATAAATTTCCAATAGTACAATTAATAGCTGACAAAAAAAGAAGAATACTTGTTTGAGATCTTTGGTGGAGGAAATGGGTTTCAGAGAATGCTGGAAATTGCTCTGGTAGTATCTTTTCAGAAATATAATACAGCCTTTCCCTACTATGCTTTGATCCTTGTAGCATTTTTTTTTTCCAGTATGCATAACCCCCAAAAAAGAAATGTAACAAGATGCCTAAATTGCTGACTGACTTGTGTGCAGTATCGATTTGGCTCATTGATACTGTGTTATCTAAGACTAAATTGGCATCAATTTTTCCTCCTCTGAAGCCTGAAGATTTTGTGTTCTTTTTAATTGTGGGAGGAAGGTCAGCACAGAGTGTACCCTCTGGCTTTTAATCTTAGACGGAAATGTCCTAAATGAATAGAAAACTGCATGTCAGCGAAATGAACTCTTGCTGAAAGCAGTGTGTAGGCTTCTCATGTTTTGCGTTTGTGATGACATAAGCTTTGACCTTGGCCTGTATCTTTCTGAAAGCAGAGTAACATTTGTTCCCTTCAGCCTAATAGCAGCACTGATGGTTGGAACAGCTCCTGACCCACTGCAATTTGTAGCACTCATTGGAGAAAGAAGTTTTTAAGTATTGAAGTGCTGCTCTTTTGTCATTTCTCAGTGTAAGGATTCTAGCACCTGTCTCTACAAAGTAAAAAAGTAAGTGGAAGAGACACATGGTTATGGTTTAACATAGTAAATTAATTTCTTTGCAGATTTTGCTGTTCCTGTAGCCAGTCAGGCATACTGAAAACTGAACTTGTGGACAGGACAGTTCCTATACCCTAAAAGACTTCCTGAGCTTTTATCTTTTTCTCTCAGCTGTGGCGGTAAAAAAACAGGGAGTCCTCTGTGGTTCCTCTATGCCAAAGAGAGGAAGAAGGAGAATGGATGCTGTGGTGAGAGGAGTCTTATTTATGTCTCACTGAATGGTCTTTAAGGCAACTGCTGTGTCCTGCAGCCCAGGTCTGAGAAAGGGAGAGACATATGGATCAAAGGATGTAATTTACAAGCAACTGGCAGGATGGAGCGGTTGGTGCAGACTGTTGCAGGCTTTCCTGCAAAAGAATGGTATCCATCCCAGAGAGATCCATGTCTCTGTGCCAGGCAGTGAGAAATCCTGTTTTGCTGTACTAGAAGAGATTCATTTTAGCATCTTCTTTTGAAATTATTTCAGGGCACTTGCATCAACTGCTGTGGTCAAATGCAGTCATGCTGAATGCACAGGGACAGAAGTTTATTTTCTCTCTATCTGAGATCACCAAAAAGTATAAGAAAACCTGAAGCCCATTTCCCTTAGAGCTTTGGCTCATATTTCCTTGTTGAGACAGGAAATTTGTGAGTAGAAGAACAGCTGCTTATCTGTTATGGAGGCTAAACAGGTCAAATACATCTGGTCCTCTAATTTCTTTCACCCCACCCTTCTCCAAGTCCTGAATATCTTGAGGTGAAACAAATCCAGTTTTTCTCTTGAAACCAAATAAGAGCAAGAAGAAAATGGTACACAAAACTTCTTAGCATGTTAAAGAATAGTTGGAAGATGAAACAGACCTGGGGCATCAGTATGACTTTGAAGAGAGCTGGGAAGTGTTACTGTTTGTTTTATTAATTTTAAATTTTTTTTTTCTTCTTCAGAGTTCTGTGTAAACAGTTTCCAATTGGTGGATTTAGAAGTTTCCCCACTCTGATTTCAGATTCCGCTTCCGTTATCCCCAGTGGCTCAGGATCTCTCTCAGGCAATTGCAGTTAGGGGATTTTTTTCATGTCTCCAATTTGACCCACTGCTTTTGACAATAAAATGTGTGCAGCAGTTAAGAGATGTCACAAGGAAACACAGAGAACACACTGGGTAAAGAACTGTGAGCAGTCTGTGTCTCAGTTCTCTCCAGGCCAAGGGAAGCTGTGAAGCAGGTATAAACCCAAAAGTGGGAGGCATTTTGTACAGGGAATAATTGAAAGTTAAATTCCAGTCTTCAGGTATGAATCAGTGTCATGGGTTGAGTGGAGTCTGCTGCTGATATTTGAAACCATGCTGCCATCATTGCCCGCTTCAAAATGACAGTGCTGGCTGGAGCCAAGTACCATGGGGCTTGAACTTAAGATTGTAACACAAGAGGCTTCCTGTTCCCGTTGCTGCTTCAGCTGTCTGGGTTTGGGGTGTTGGGCTTTTCTGATAGGCAGATTGTGGATCAGGCAGGAGTGAGGGTTAGGTTGCTGGCTTCTGCTGCTGCTTCTGCATGAAGAACTCTTATATTGTTAGCAGGAACCTCTGGCTGAAGCTGCACACTGGGAGGTTTGTTACTTCTTTACTATTCTTGCAATTTGTTTTGTACTTGAGCTAGCTGCTTCAGCAGCGATCGTGTTTCCCTCTCTTCCTCCATTACTCAGGTGGGGATGGCCACGCTTGATGCTCTGGAAGACGATGCAAAGCTTGGACCCTTCAGGCCGGTTACTGCTCACCTGCTTTGTGGCCTGTCTGATCTACTGGCCAAGTCTTGGTCAGACCTCAGGGTGCTGGATCTTTGATCCACTTACTCAGCACACCTGACACCAGATGCTTGAATTTATTGCTTTGCTGTTTTGAGGTTTGACACAAATTATGGTCCTTCTCTTCCATCTTTTTGAGACTGTGTTTAGGAGAGCTGTATTTATTTTTACTTTCTTGCAGCTCTGTAAATGTTAATGGCTCCACACAGAGTTATTAGTGTTCACCTGTGCTGTAGGCTTTGGGAAGAGGCATTTGTTAGCATGTGGGAAGATCAACCCTTCAGAGACACTACTGCAATATGTTATGTGAAATATTTTGATTTCTTTTCTTGCAGAGCACATTATGGGTCAGATTGCCCTGAACGACTCTTCTTTATACCCACCTGCTGTCTTGAGCTCATTTCCCACTCTCTGGGAAAGAATTGAGTCAGAAAATAGTTCACAGTGATGCAATCCTGTAAGACTTAAAAATAAATGCCTCTTTTCCCTAATTTTTTTTAAAGCAATCTAACTGGTTTTGCATACCTGAACTCACACCTGTACATGTTTTATCACTGGTGCAAATAGACCTGTCCTTGCTACACTTGTTTACTCTATGCTTTTCTGAGCTGTCCACGGAATCCTGTGTACAGATGTTAGGATGCACAACAGTAATTTATTACACAGAATGAAGTAAGCAAAGGCTGTTTATAAATTGTCTCTATTGGGCTATTTGTATTTGTGTATACACAAATAGTGTATACACTATTGGGCAGTTTGTATTTGTCCAGTGTATTGGAAGGGCATGGACCTGATGGAGCTGGTGCAGAGGAGGAGCATGAAAATGATCAGAGGGTTGGAGTACCTCTGTTAGGACAGGCTGAGGGAGCTGGAGTGGTTCTGTCTGGAGAGGAGAAGGCTCCAGGGGCACCTAATAGTAGCTTTCCAGTACTTGAAGGTGGCCTGCAGGAAGGATGGAGAGAAGCTATTCACAAAGGCCTGCAGCGACAGGATGAGGAACAATGGTTTCAAGCTTGAGAAAAGCAGATTTAGACTGGATGTTAGGAACAAGTTCTTTACTATGAGGGTAGTGGAACACTGGAACAGGTTGCCCAGGGATGTGGTTGAGGCCCCTTCCCTGGAGGTGAGGCTTGACAGGGCCCTGGGTGACCTGGGCTAGTGAGGGTGTCCCTGATGACCACAGAGGGACAGGACTAGATGAGCTCTAGAGGGCACTTCCGGCCTGGACCATTCTATGATTCTGTGATTTCCCAGTATCTCATCTGCATGGCCAGCAATCAACACACAAGCTTATTTTTCCCTTCCTAGTTAAGTTCATGGTCTGCTAAAAGAAACATTGGACCATTGTTCTACCTGATCATCTGCTTCTGTAGTCA
>VWZE01007413.1:62862-79638 GCA_013396675.1 Eubucco bourcierii | reverse complement strand
TCTATCAATATAGCATATATATAGTATATCAATAACTCAGGCTGTTACAAATGAATGCAGCAAGAGCAGAGCTCAATACTTCGCTACCCTTAGAATTAGAAAATGTTTTTTTCTGGCCTTTGACCTAATTCTCCATTGAAATCCATTACTCCTTGTTCCAGCCTACATGGACATGTGAAAGAGACCTTCCTGCTTCTTTTGGTAGTCTGCTGTAAAAGACCTCAAGACTGTTTTCTCACTTCTCAGTTATCTTTTCTCTAGCTGAAACATCTCCAGTTTTAAAACCTCTAAACCAAACTCTTCACTATTGGTCTATACCTTGATTGAAACTCATTTCCTAAAACTGAGGACAGGCCTCCAGGTGACATTTTATTAATGCTGAGTGGAAGATTACTTCAGCTCTCCTACAGACAACAATTCTCTTTATTCATCCAACAGTGATATTTGCCTTTTTTGTATCAGTGTGACCTCGCTGACTGATCCAACTTATGATCTACAACAAGCCCCTGATGCTTTTCTGCAGACCTCTTCCCTACCCAGTTACCCCTTATGCTTTCTTTGCACAGTTAATCACTCTTGCCTAACTGTGAAACGAGTGGATTACACCTCACTTCTAGGTAATTTCTTCAGTTTGTCAAGACCCTTTTCAGTTCTTCTCCTTCAACCTTTCAGGTTTGCATCTGTGTTATTAACACCTGCACATTTTCCCACCTTACAAATAAAGATGATTAAAAGTGTCTTAAGAGACACCCTTTAAAGACCTAATAAACAGNCCCTTCCAACCTTACCATTCTATGATTCTATGATTCTACTCTTTGGTACTAAGTTAATTTTTTTATATTTACTTATCTTGCCCACTTAAAGAGCGTCAAAAGTTGTACTAAAGTTATGACATGAGCTGGCCGTTCCTTCTCCCCACATGCAATGTCCACTACCTACCCCAAAAATGAGTTGGTTCAGTACAATTTATCCTTAACAAAACACTAACAGCTATTGTCTGTCTCACTGATTTATTCTAGTTGCCTATAAATAGTGCCAGGGTTTTTCTGGGACCCCATTAGCCCTTTCAGTCTGCTTTTTAGACAGGCACATGCCACGGTGGTGCAAGAGAGCACAGAGTTACTCAGCGCCAGCGAATGCCTCTGTTACACAACGTGAGTTATGTCCTCCTGTCGCACTGCCACACCATACAAACATCTTCACCCTCCTGTGATCAGATTAGATTGCACAGTTAGTAAAGAACTGGGAGCAGGATATAATCTTGTATCTTTGGTTCCTCTCTTGGGCACAGCTTGGCAAGCTCCAGGTTTCCGGCATAATTCAACTGACACAAAACTTGCATCAGACTCTGATAAGTACTTTTGCTTTTGGAGGAAATGGGGATCAGTGCACCATAACCCACAGCTGAACGTGAAGTGGACAGAGCTTGGGCATCTTATCAGTGCTGCTCTGCTCTTTTTTCTGCTGCTGCTTCTGTTGAAGGGAAGTCACACAAGTACCTGCAATATCTATGTTTGGTAGGATTATGTTGTTGGCACAAATCTGACTCTTACATCTAACTGGAAGTCAGGTTTTTCTCAAGTTTGCTGTCTCCCATTACAGAATCACAGAATGAACCAGATTG
Source organism: Eubucco bourcierii (assembly GCA_013396675.1). NCBI lineage: Eukaryota > Metazoa > Chordata > Aves > Piciformes > Ramphastidae > Eubucco > Eubucco bourcierii. The sequence goes on along the minus strand of VWZE01007413.1, from coordinate 78,014 downwards.
GAAAAAACCTTCAAGATCATTGAGTTCAACCCAGCACCTAACACCTTCTAGTTAACTAACCCATGGCACTAAGTGTCTCATCCAGCCTCCTTTAAAACATCTCCAGGGACACTGACTCCACCACCTCCCTGGGCAGCCCATTCCAATGCCAATCGCTGTTCCTGTGAAGAACTTCCTAACATCCAGCCTGAACCTGCCCTGGCACAGCTTGAGATTGTGTCCTCTTGTTCTGTCACTGGCTACCTGGAAGAAGAGACTGACCCCCACCTGGCTACAACCTCCCTTCAGGTAGTTGTAGAGCAATAAGGTCTGCCCAGGTTTCAGTTTCTGACATCGCTGTGTTAAGAGTGCACATTTAATGAATGTCTTTTTGTCTAAGCAGCTTGCAGGAAACATCAGAGTAAGAGGCAGTTCATTCTTGTGCTATACCATGAGTGAATCCATGGTCAAAACAAAGCTTCTATAATTTTCACTACTGGCATGTCACCAGTCAGAATTACAGCTTGAGCAGACTTTTAAATACCAATGACAAAGGTACTGGACTGGAGCACGATTCACCACTTGTCCTTAGTGTGCACAGATGTGCACTCCCTCAGAGATTGTCTACAAAATTCCTCTTTTCCAGAGTTCTGCTTGATAAGTGTCCAGACATCAACGACTTCCCTTTGAGAATTATCGATTACCTGGCTCTAACAATTGACAAACCCTCCACTGCCGGAGCCAAACTTTGTCTTTGTTTAGGAGCCAAAAGAAAGATTAGGAAACTTTCTTGTCTTGATTAAAGAGAGATGATAATGGTTACAGGGAGGGAGACACACATAGTCAAAAGAATATGTGAGGCATCTGGGTTTCATATTCTACAATTTGATAAAGCAGATGGAAAAAACCCATAACATAACAAACAAACAGAAAGGCAAATAGCTTTACCTACAGCAAAGTATAAGATTAATTAACTAAGCATAATATTCTGGTGCAGCACATTTATAAGCTCAGGTAATTTTCCTGCACCATAACAGCAGTGTCACCACTCTCCCACTTCACTTTGCATTATCTAAGCAGAGGACAAGCTTATCTGCCTTTTTATTTTTAGCCACAGTGGAGGTAGGGGATTTTTGGTGACTCCATAAAACTAATTTTTCAGCTTCTGTTCTGCTTTGCTTTCTTTATCCTCCTCATTTCATTCAGTAAAGTAATTGTGGATGGAAGCACAGCAGCAGCTGAGCTGGGATGTGACAGCCACAAGACTTGGACGTTTCCAAGCACTGTGTGTGTGATCCCAGCACACTGCACTGTCCTAGTTGTGGGGGGCTGCTCGGAAGTTCTGTGAGCACAATCCCTTTGTGAGTTTGCATTTTTGTAATGCCTACAAAATAGAAACACAGTTTTTTGAGCAGTGTGTGTGTGGCAGCTAAGTGCACAATGAGACCACTGACCTTAATCACCACCGATCACCACGGTCATGCTGCAGATGAATTCCTTTCAGGACCTGCTTGTGGCCCTCTGTGTTTTTACCCTTTCAGTTACCTTCTCCAGAGGCCTCCACCCCAGGTTAGGAATTTTCAGAAACCTGTTCTTTCATAGCTCATCCTTACTAGAGAGGCTTTTTTAAAAACAGCAATCCATCATCTCATGCTTGCTTTGGCCCAGACTTCCTTCCACCTTCAAGAACCCCCTCATTACTAGCTGAATCAAATCCAGTTTGGCTGTGTCCCCAAATATCACACCTTCTCCCCACCTCACCTCCTAAGAAACCCTGCTTTCAGTCTATTCACTGACTGTCAGCTTCCTCTGCCCTCCACTGTTGCTCTTCAGTAGGAACTCTGCTGTTCCAAGCGCCTGGCAGGGGCGAAGCTGACTCTGAAACATCTGAGTTGCTCAAGCAAAAAGAGCTTTGTCTATTTCTTCTTCCTCATGATTTTGTTTTCTCCAAAATGACCTCCAATAAGACACTCACCTTGTTCTTTTCTTCCCTCTTTCCCACCCAAAGGCAGTCCAGAAGCCAGTTTCTTAGCTATCCTTGAAGAGGAACTCAAGTATACATGTCTAAATACCTTCTCCTGTCCATCCATCTGGAAAAGCTGTATCTGTGTCCTTATTCCATGTGCCCTGGTTTGTTCCATGACACCATGGGTTCGTGTATATGAAGACTCTGAGTCTTCCTGTCTGTTCAACATGTCACTGATACCTACATACAGCTATTTTGGTATTCAGCTGTTTGCCCTTAATGTCTCTCTCGTGCTTTTTGTTAACAGTTTCTCTATGGAGATTGTTAACCAAGTACTAATTACAGCCGAGTGAAGAGTATAGTGTTGGCTTCCTGATGCAGATGCTGCTCAGCCAGGAGCTTGACTGAGGCTCCAAGATTACTGTAGTTCCCATCTAGCTCTGGACAGACTCCAGACAGTAACAGCTTTCAGTCCCTGCCAACCTGGTTTGGAGCAGTTGGCCTGTGTGTGGTTTCGCATGTTTGTCACCCAAATCAGAGAGCCACTACAAAAATCTAGTCCTTAGGTTTGGTACCTGTGAGAGCTGTCTGGGTCAGGAAACCAATGACTAATTTAGAACAGATTTGGGGGAAAAAAAGGGAAAATAATATAAATAATATGGCTAGAGTTTTAATTATAAACACAGTTGTAATTAAATGCAAATTACCTATCTAAATCAGAAAAGCTTTGTTTTGGTTGGTTTTTGTTTGTTTGTTGGGGTTTTTTGGGGGGTGTGGGGTTTTTGTGGGTTTTTTTTGGGGGGGGTGTTGTTTGTTTTGTTTATGGTTTTGTTTTGTTTTTGGTTTTTTTTTTCTGAGGTGTTCCTTGGCAATCTAAAAAAAGAGTAAAGCTGAGCTGGAACTGCTCATAAAGGTGAGAAGGAGCTGCAGCCTCTGCTGACATGTGGCATGGCTCTCAATGAAGTGCCACGTTGTGGATTTTACAGAGCAGGCAATGTGCAGCCTAGGTGGGAAATCACAGCTGGAGAAGCTGCCACTGAGATGTCTTTGACTTCCCTCAGGTGTAAGTCCTTGATTTGAGAGTAACACTAAAAGCCCTGAAACAAGGATGACTCATTACAGAGCATTAATAGATCCCTTAGAGCCCTACCTCTGTGCTCACACTTAGCTTTCTTCTGTGTACCCCAGGCACATGCAGTCTTTATTATTTGATTTTGCATAATTAATGCACTATAATTAATAACCCTATAGTATCAGTCATACACTGTAAATAGGAAGATGACAAAGCTCATAATAAATACAGTCAGTTATTAAAAATGACAAGAAACAAAACTGAGAATTCTACTTCTGGTCTGTGTGAGTTACTTTCTGTCTGGATTTCCTACATGTGCCAACTGCTCTATTCCAGATCATTGGGAATGTTTGTGCAATTTGAGATAAAGACAGATTTGTGCTCTTCTATTGCTTTAGAGAGGTTGCAAGGAGAGGAGTAGGAAGTCCATGCTGGACCAGGCAGCTAGAACGTTCTGAACTCCATGTTCAGAGGAAAAGTGAGTGAGAAGCCCTCTTTATTTTAGTTTAACACAGCAGGTCAGTCACAATCATGCACAAAGCATCACTCCAAGCTATGATTAGTAATAATCTAAATTCACTGAGCACTATAAGCACTCCCTGTTCAACAAGTCACTCCCACTAAATTCACCCTCTCAAACATACCAAGTCTATACAAAAAACATTGTACAAATCTTGGCCTCTACTGCACCAAAGCAAAGCAGCAGACATGAGCCCCTTGCTAAGAATGGCCTCTCCCAAGGCTTTATCTAGACATATCCAGAAATCATTAGCATCTGAATCCCCACTTACCTCAGCTGCTGAGTAAAGTAGAGCAACTAATTCTTTGTAACTCGTGGCAAGGCCAAAGTCATAAAACACCTCACATCCAAACCCTGAATTGCACCTGACTAGGAGTGGGAAAGCAGAACTGTTTACATAGCCATGTGTTCCTTGTGCACACAAGTACTGCATGCTAAATATTGATCATTCAGGTTTTAAATAGACTTGAGGACTTCTTAAATATCTGAGAAGCCCTCCAGACCAGCTCATCTACCCCAGAGACTGTGCAACTCAGAGCAGTATGCAAGATAGATGCTCGAGGGAACATAAAGAATAAACCTGGTTTTTAAATTATTATTCCTCCAGCATTTCATTCAAGCTAACATCTGCTTAGAACTGAGAACTTGGAGTGGGTTTATTTTCCTGCTGCTAGTACACCACCTAAAAGCATTTTGTGGACATCAGTTGTGTGCAGCAGCTTTGCACTAGGCTCCCCAGCTACTGCAGGGAGAGAGGGGGACAAGATGAGCTCTGCTTTATGATTGCACAGCACAGATAGCGAGACACTAACTGTATCAAAAGGAGCTGTGGCTCAGGAGCTCTTGTGGTTATTTCACATTTAACCCACATATCACTTTGGTGTCTGCTGGCACATGGCAGCCATATGGAGTGCAGGAAGCATTGCTGCCTATCACAGCAGAACATGCTCTGGAGAGCAGAGGCAATTCCATCTCTTGAGCTAAGTTCCACCCACACCATAAACTGGCCACTCTGCCACGTCATAAGCTTCAGAACAGAGTCACAGGCATCTTCACAGAGACTCTACAGCAGTTCAGACCCTCTGTCTTTTGTGTACCTATGAATGCCCTGCTGATGCTTCAGACTAACAACTAATAGTGATGTATCTGCTACCAATACATTTTATCATGTAAATGTTATTACATATTGCTAAAGCAGTGCTGAAAGGCACAAAATCAATTTCTCTGCAATGAAACATGTTAATGAGATAAATTATTGCCTGATGGAGATGGGGAAGGAAACCACAGAAATGTATGCAAGTCGAGAGAGCACAGGGGATATTTGTGACTGTAGCTCCTCACCTCCTGAATTTTGGGGAGCAGAGTTTAGAAATGCCTAAAGAAGTTACATCTGTGTGTGTATGGATGGAGTTTTGCATTGTTCTACATTCTCATACACAAAAACATTTATGTGGACAAAACAAACTTGTCTGTGTACCTACAGAATTGTGTTGGCACTTCCATGTGCACGCTCCTCTGCCTGTGTGTGTGTTGGGAAAGGGTGCTGCAAAGCTAGCATCCAGCTCCTATGTGCTTGCTAACTTTTTAGACAACCTTTGTGCTTGCTCTTTTTTTTTTTTTTTTTTTTTTTTGAGCAGGAATGGAAAAGGAGACCAAACCAATTTGGTTTGAAACAAAATTCTCATCTATCTCACTGCTCTTGTGCCACACTATAACACGAATGGCAAGGGAACTTAACCACATGGAAGGGGAAGAGGGGCATTTTGTTTGCATTGCCTGAATAAATATTTTTTTTAGTAGTATAAAAATAGGTGGAAGAGGAAGATAGGCAGGGCCAATGTAGAAGAAAAGTATGTTTGTGCCCAGTTCACCGGAGAGACTGCTAAAGAACATTTCATCAGAATGAAAATATTACCCTTGGAATGCCAGCAACATCTATGTCAATTTAAGTTGCCTGTCCTCTTTACTTCCAGTCACAAAACTTGGGCTCGTGCTGGAGCTGCAGTGAGCAGCTGATGCTTCTTCTTTCAGAAAGCCTTCTCTTCCCTTCACAAACCAATAGCTCTTTGCTTTGCTCCTTGTTCTTCTCCACTGGCCCTTGCTGAGGGCTGCTGCTAAGGGCCAGAGGAAGTGTCCTATTGCATTCAGCTGAGAAACTGGGGAGGAAAAGCACACCCCACTTCTCTGAGGTGCAAGTGAAGCTCTTCTCCTACTTCTGTCCTGCAAGGTAGCAAATATGATTCTAGCCGCTCACAATTAGGGCACTTCTGTGCTTCAGAATTGTGACAGACTACTCCTACGCTCATCAGATTAGCAGAGTGCCATGGTGGCACCCAGAGAATGGCATTTCTGCTTACGGCATGGGGCTCCAGGCAGTCAGTTTCTAATGGAAGCATTTATAAAGTTTTCCTCCATCTCTTAATGAAATTGATAAAAATCTTCCTGTGGACTACAATGAGGGGGGAAAAAAACTAAAAAATCTTCTAGCCAGACATCTTCTAATGGCTTTATTTGAAAGTAGCTGAACGGGGCATGCGTAAGTCGCTAGAAGTTATATAAACTACACACAAACAAAATGAGTGAAATTCTCCATTGAGTAACAGGGAATTTATCTGGAGGGAACAGAAACGTTCAGGTTGCTCATTTAAATACAGCTGATGGTACAGCTAGCTTTGACACAACAATATTTAACAGACAAGGAAACAAAAAGACACACTCTCATTGTGGCCTACTACGCCTAGGAAGTCCTGTGCAGCAGTTCTCCCACTCTTTCTGTTAATGCCTGATCACTGCATCAGGGAGCGTTCCCTGAAGAGTCAGCCACCCTCCAGCACAGAAGACATCAGGTCTCTGCAAAGCAGGGGAACCTGCACTATTCAGATGGCTCATGCAGGTGAGCTCAGCACCTCACAGCACACCTCACAGCCTGGGGTCACAGGCACACTGGTAAGGAACCACAGACAGGGTCCTGTGACCAACTAAACAAGAACACATGATCCACCGGTGTCAGTAAGGCTGTTTGGTTGCATCTGCAGTGCCCATCCCCAGGCTGGGTGCATGCCTGCTGCCTGCCTGCTGCCTGCCTGCTGCCTGCATACTGCAGTGCTAACCAATCTGTCTCCTCTCTCTCGAACAATCTGTGCTGGAGATGGGGTATACTTCCTGTGGTTCATCAGAAGAACTGGCAAGCAAGCATGGCTGATAGATGTAGTTCAGACTCGTGAGGATTTCCTGGTAAGATTGTTTTTCCCTGTTGAACCAATTATGAAAGTAATGGCAGACAGGAATGCCCACTTCCCTTTGTTTGCACTTGCAAAGGTTTGGCTTCACCGAGGTTTCCTGGTGGTACAGAAAGCCAGATGGGTTGGCTAATGGTTTGGCCTGAAGGTTCTTCCTGTTGACCTCGCAGATGGTGATTTGACTTACATGTCCTGCAAGGTGAAAGTCAGGTATCAGCCCAGAGCAGGGGTGAAAGACTAAGGGACTGCTAATGTTCTGAACCTAGGGTGCCAAACTTCAGTTAATTTCTTCAAGGCTTGGACAGGAAAGGATACGTTTTCATCTTCAGAATAAGGAAACAGTGGAAGTGGAAACTTTTGAACTGTATTCTTCAGAAATTCTCAGGAGGTGCCATGAGTGCACTTCCTCTTTCAAGACTCTTATGAAAAGCCATAGTGTTCTGGAGGAGGTGCAGATGGCCTCTGAGGGCTGGCTGCATGATGCTTATTGCACTGGCATTCTGAGTCATCATACCTAGCTTGTTACCTCTGAGACAGAAGCTGCTGATTAAATATGATCACGGAGCTGGGTACCTTCTAGAGTAGCCAGGCTGCATCCTGGATGATTACCAAAGCTGCCAAGTGTTTGGCACAGCAACAGTTTCTGAGGGAGCTAGGACTGGAATGACTCAGAAGCCATGAGCTCAGGGTTTGTTGGGAAGTGTAGCTTCTCCCTCATCCTGGAGCTAACCAACCCGTTCCCATTGGAGCAGAGCTTTCCTAATCAAATGCTCCTCTGTCATAGAATTGTTTGACAATTTCTGATGTACATGCTTAAGGAGATAGAGGAAAGGGGCTTCTGCTAGGAGTTCTGTTTCTTTCCCTTGAATAATCACATTTTCCCAAATTTGTGCTTTGATGTAGATAGTAGAAAGCAAATAAATGTAGCATAGATATTCTGGGTTTTGCCAAGCAAGTGCACACTGGATATTGCTAAGTTACATTTTATTTTAAAAAATACATTTGTAAATAGTAGCTATTTAGCTACTATTAGTAGCTGTATTAGTGCTTGTTCCTTCAGGGGTGAGCTGTGGATAAGGTCCTATAACTTCAGGGGAGAGGGGGGAAAAAAAAGAAGAAAAGTAGAGATTTTGCAGGCAAACAATTTTGAGGAGGATAAGAAAAAGTCACACAACACACAACTGTTACACGTTTTATATCATCTTCTATCTCCGTTGGTTATTCAGTCTGTAAGAAGGGTTTTCCTTTCCCAAATGCTTACCAAACCTCTCTACAAGTCTGCTCCCTGCAAATGACACCTTTTTCAGCCTCTTTGCTAAAAATATCCAGAGAAAATCACAGAATCAGAGAATTAACCAGGTTGGAAAAGACCTTCAAGATCTTCAAGTCCAACCTCTCACCTAACACCTTCTAATGAACTAACTCATGGCACTCAGTGCCTCATGCAGCCTCCTCTTAAACACCTCCAAGGAAGGCAACTCCACCACCTCCCTGGGCAGCCCACTCCAATGCCAATCACTCTCTCTGCCAAGAACTTCCTCCTAACATCCAGCCTAGACCTGCCCTGGCACAGCTTGAGGCTGTGTCCCCTCCTTCTGTTGCTGGGTGCATGGCAGCAGAGCCCAACCCCAGCTGGCTACAACCTCCCTTCAGGAAGCTGCAGAGAGCAATGAGCTCTGCCCTGAGCCTCCTCTTGTGCAGGCTGCACACCCCCAGCTCCCTCAGCCTCTCCTCACAGGGCTGTGCTCCAGGCCCCTCCCCAGCCTTGCTGCCCTTCTCTGGGCACCTTCCAGCACCTCAACATCTCTCTTGAATTCAGGGGCCCAGAACTGGACAAAGCACTCCAGATGTGGCCTGACCAGTGCTGAGCACAGAATGACCTCACTGCTGCTGCTGGCCACACTGCTTCTCAGTGTGGAGGGGAGAGGGTGACTTTCTTTGATATTCTTTGCACACTCAGCTAGTCTGCAGCTGCCAGCACCATTTACTCATTAAGTTTTGCCACATGAATCCCTGGAGGTCACCAGCTGTGATTTGCTAGGCTTGAAGAACAGCTGCAATCCAATGCTGAAACCACAGACTGGAGCCCACCAGAGCAATGGCAGCAACTGCATGAAGCTTTGTGGCTGTCACCACAGGAGTGGGCAGTGGAAGTGCTCCTCTGTGTTCTGTGAAAGCAACGAGGGTGGTTTGAACTGCTCACGCTGGGCAGATGGCAGAGCCACAGAACTTCATGGCTGCCCCAGCCATTCCTGCAAGAAGCATTTGACTACAACCCGAATGGTTCTATTCTAAGTCTGTGCCCCCTTTCCACATTGCTGCCGCCTGGAGGGTGTTGAGTGCCTTTTTAGGCAGGTTTGAACTCAGCGAGACTGCTCACGCAAGTAGCTCTTCACCAGCCTCAGCAATATGGCTCCAGGTTTCCATTTCTAGGATGCATCATTCAAGAAAGCTTGGCCTGGTTACATCAACAGCCTCTTGGTTTCTACATCCCAGTCCTCGTCCAGCAGAGTCTGACAAGAAGGTTCAGCACAATCCCCACTAAAATTATGAGCTGATTACATCATGGCTTGTGTGGAAGGTACAGGATTGGGTTGTTTAGTTAAATCATAGAATCATACAAGCACAGAATGGGATGGTTGGAAGGGACCTCAAAGATCATCCAGTTCCAACTCCCTGACATAGGCAGGGACACCTCCCACTAGTACAGGTCATTCAAGGATTCATCCAACCTGGCCTTGAACACCTCCCTGGGCAACCTGTGCCAGTGTCTCACCACCCTCACTGCAAACAACTTCCTCCTAACATCCACTTTCAATCCCCCCTCTGCCACTTCAAACCCATTCCCCTTGTCCTGTCATTCCCAGACCTTGTCAATAGTCCCTCCCCAGCCTTCCTGTAGCCCCCTTCAGATCCTGGAAGGCCACTCCAAGGTCTCCTGGAAGCCTTCTCCTCTCCAGGCTGCAGAGCCCAAACTCTCTCAGCCTGTCCTCTGTTATCTCTGGCTGATTTTCATGTAGCAGAGTCTTCAATCACCCTAAAAATGAAAGGTTAAATTCTTTCCAGTCTTCATCCTAGACACCATCATGTCACTGTTTATGGACTCTATAAAGGATCCTATGTGTGTCTCTTCATAAATGCCATTCCAATAGTTCTCCCTTGCATGAGTTTCTCTTCAGGACTCCAAAGTAAAGCTTGGTGGGAATTTTCCCACAATATATTTGTTTGTATCTGAAAATGCTGACTCGCTGAAACAGAACCTTTTTGTGGGAAAAGAATTTGTTCCAGTAAGATGGCTTCACAAATTCAGAAGTGAATTAAAAAAAAAAAAAAAAAAAAGTGAAAGACAAACTTTCCCTTCTTTTCCTCAAAATAGATGGCTGCTCAGAGCTCAGGCATTCTCTGGGGCACAGGGGTAAGAGAGGTTCAGATCCCATTGACTCAGCACCTCAGCCTGTCTCTGGGCCAGCTATGCAGAGCCAAAGTTAAAAGGAGTGTTCTCACTGGGTTCTCTCCTTTATGCCTATTTCAGCAATTCATTTTTTTTTTTTCCCCAGGAAGGTCCTAATTTCATTGTAATGCACAAGAAAATGCACAAGAGAAAATTGCAGAGAAGATTGAAACTGGATGTTAGGAGGGAGTTCTTTACAGTGAGGGTGGTGAGACACTGCACAGGTTGCCCAGGGAGGTTGTGGAGCACAGAAGCACCCAACGTGATCAAAGATCACGTTGGGTGCTTCTGTGCTCCACAACCTCCCTGGAGGTGTTCAAGGCCAGGTTGGATGAGTCCTTGAGTGACCTGTACTAGTAGGAAGTGTCCCTGCCTATGGCAGGGGGTTGGAACTGGCTGATCTTTGAGGTCCCTTCCAACCTTCCCATTCTGTGATTCTGTAAGTACAAAAAGAAGTATTGAGTCTGCTTTCAGTCTGCTTTTTAGAGAGAAGTGAAAAGTCAGCAAACATGGATTCTTTTTCTCTGACTTGCTTAGATTAGCTATCATTATTTATTAACTCCAGTAATACTTTTATGATTCTGAGATGCAAGGAATTTAAGTCCCAGAAAACATAACAGCTTGGTAAAACCGCTGCCTTACAGTGCTCATAACCTTAATTTACTCAATGGCAATTGCACAATTAGGGCATTATAATGCGATTTTAATGAACATTTATTATTGCAATGAAGTTTGGAATTACACAGATATAACACAAATCATTTTTAATCAAGAGCAATCTCAGATAATAACCAGCTACGAATCAGAATGCCCTGGTGCTGAGTTTAGATGTACAAATTTTCTTTTATTAATAAGCAGTGCTACAAATCGTCGTAATGTAAATTGTTTACATTTGTTTTAAAGTGTTTTATAATATTGATTGATGCTTATGGCTGAATCTTTACTTATTGTACAAGTACCATAGAAGCTCTCTAATGAAATAATTAAGTTTCCATCCTGCATAACTCCAGTTTCAAATTAGACTTAAATACTAATCCTTAAAATGTACTGATTGTTTCAAAATGAGGGGAAAAAAAATCCGCAAACCAAAACAAACTAAAAAAATTACTATTTCATAAAGCTGCCAGAGGAGGACTCTTGGCCAATTCAGTCTTATGTTCATAAAAGTAAATTCCATCATAAAACTCCAACTTTCAAGTTAAGGCTAACATCCTCTGAGATATTGTTCTTCCTCACTTCAGAAAAAAATCACAGCTGGGCCCTCTGTAGCCTGTGTTTTTGCCTTGCATTGTGCAGCAACCACCTTCTTGAGTCTTCTTAGCTGGAAGTGGACATTCATCTGATTTTCTGCTTCAGTCTTTAAAATACGTTACCCACTGTTTGCCATTGTCACCCCTGTGCATTTGGATGCCTGAGAGCTGGAAATGGGATGCTGCACATGGGCAGCACTGCAGCAGAATTCGTTTCCAGAGGTAAGCAGTGGTTGGATAGAATCATAGAATCAAGCAGGTTGGAAGAGACCTCCAAGCTCATCCAGTCCAACCTAGCACCCAGCCCTAGCCAATCAACCAGACCATGGCACTCAGTGCCTCATGCAGCCTCCTCTTAAACACCTCCAAGGAAGGCAACTCCACCACCTCCCTGGGCAGCCCATTCCAATGCCAATCACTCTCTCTGGCAACAACTTCCTCCTAACATCCAGCCTAGACCTCCCCTGGCACAGGTTGAGACTGTATCCCCTCCTTCTGTTGCTGGGTGCCTGGTGGAAGAGCCCAACCCCACCTGGCTACAACCTCCCTTCAGGATATGTGTTTTTCAGTATGAGTTTTACCTCATTGTATAATTTTTAGTAACACTTAAACTGGGAGAAACATTCTACAACTAAGTAAAATTACATCACAATGCTTTTAATATATTTTACATCCTATGCTTTCAAACTATATCTAGATTAGGACATGCTGCATATCATGAGTTATGATTTTAAAGTATGAAGTGCATAGTTTCCCAGAAACTGGAAATACAAAGTCTCACAGCCATTCCTTTTGCATTTGGTTTCTTACTGAACTTTTAAAAATTGTTAAGAGTATTTCTGTTAGGAAAAATAATCCTCCATGCTTGAGAGCAATGAATACTTCTTCAGAACACTGAAACATATATGTATACTGGAAATCAGAGGCCACTGAGGAAAACCAACTGACTTTTGAGAAACTCCAGTACAGGATGCATCTGTAGGCAGCATTTGGAAGACTTCTACGTGAGTCGTGTCCTAAACCAGAATTGCAAGTGAAAGAAGGCAGCACTGTTCCAGTCCTGCCTCCCAAATCCAAGTCTTGAGGCAGTAATGTGAACCACAGAAGAATTTACCTTTGCCTTTTGACTGTAGATGAGGGCCCCCACGTGCACATAATTCAGCGCAACGTTGACAAACACAACACTCAGTCCTCTGCCCACTGTAGAGATTTATACTCATTGCTGTGGTGAGAGTTCTTGGTAGATGAGAACAGCTCCCAACAAAACCAGAAGATAAAACTATTAAGTAAAGATAAAGCCATACCAAGCCACTCTCCAGCTGTGAACAGTAGTCAGCTCATGGCCAGCTTGACTCTGAGCCTGTGAAGGCAGTGGTTTCACATGCCATTTCCAGAAGCACTTTCACTAAACTTTAAGGCATGATGCAGTGGTTTAAGAAGCAGGTAATGTATCCTGGAGAACATTCTGGCTGAAATCCCAGGCCCATTAAAATCAATGGGAGGCTTTACTCTGCTTTTGTGTTATACATTTGTTATTTCTCCTCACTCATTCCTTTCGCTTATGCTCACTGTATGACACTCATCAATACATGCCACTGCACCAGAGCTCATTAAAGCACTGCATGTTTCATCACTTAATCAGAACACAAGTTTGCAGCAAACAATGGAATGTTTTATGTGCAGAGAAGAAAATAAATTATCTTTTTCCTCGCAACTGTCATTTGATGGACGTATGATGGGCAAAGGGAAGAGGGGCTTTATTAAGCTCTAAAAAATTGATTGTGTGCCTGAGGCATGCTTTTTTGTGTATGTCAACTGCAATATGTGACATCCTGTTGGGTATGACTTTAAAGCAACTATGTGCCCTGCTGTAAGCTAAACGCTGGAACGTAAACACCTACATTAAATCTGAACCAGACAATAAACCCAGAAAACGTATTTCCATTTTCTGGCTGACCTCAATCTCCGAATGAGGACCCCTGGATGTTACATTAGCGGGCTGGGCTCCATTACACTGCCGCATGCTCTGCTCAATCTACTGAAATATTGATTTTTTTTGAGCATACACCACTGTAAAATCAATATTCCCGCACACACAGACGAGTGGCAATGGCATAGCTGAGGCCAACTCTGTGGCCTAGCAGAGAGGCTGTATCCAGAGGGAGCCGAGGGAGAAGAGCAGGAAGATGAGAAATAACACTACAAATGGAAAACCACTGCAGAACTGAATAGGGCTGAAGGATGAATGAGATGGCAAATGTGCAGCCACGGAGGCAGGCATGCATCCCGTAAACAAACCAGAAGGGCTCCAGAAAGGCTTGCCATTTCTGCTTCTGCAGGGGAAGAACCTAAAGAAGACAACACTGAACTACCCACAGGTAAGGGAGTCTTCTGAGGGTCTCCTTCCCCAGGCATTACAAGTTGGATGCTTGGATTTAAAAAAAAAACAAAACAAAAAACCAAACAACGAAAACCATAAACAAAAATCCTAAAAAATTTTCCATTTATCCCCCTTTCAGGCTGTACAGAAGTGACAGCCACCGGTTTGGATTAATAAGCATGGCTGCAATCCTGCAACAAGAGCCGGGCAAGCACTGGAGGTCACCTGCAGGGTGATGCCACTGCAGGGTGATGCCACTGCAGGGTGATGCCACTGCAGGGTGGCAGGGCCCGCACCACTCCTTCTGAGAGCACTGCCCTGCCCCTGCTCCTGCTGCCCTGCTCCCGCGGGTGCATGGATGGTTTGGTCCTCTGGGACCACTTCTGCCTCTTTACAGCTCAGGCCGGCGTGACTGCAAACCTCATCCTGGAGTATTCAAACTGGTAACTGCCTAGCAGTGAACAAGGTGATTGGTAATTTAATTATTTTAATTCAACAGAAGAGATCAAAACACCTGCAGGAATTTTATACTGTGCTGTACTTTGAGATCGACGTAGAACTGGGGAGTCTTGACACCTGCTCCAAGAGGTGAGCACTGAACACCTTTTGCAAGCCGCAAATCCTTGCTCACCATTTCTCTCAGGGAGAGAGAATTCAGTTTTCGGTACAAGCTGTTACAGTCTTTGCAAAGTCTTTTAAATTCGAAGCTGGAACTGAAGTATCCGCGATCTTCTCCTGCTTACACCACCAAAATCCCCGCACCCATCTCTGGGGCACAGCAGGCCACCTTTCGGTGATTTTGGATTCGGAGTCCGGCACCGAATATTCCTCGCCCCACGCAGCTCCTGAGCGCTCAGGGGCACCACCTCGACCCTTAAGTCGCATCGAGGTACAACCCCGTCGGGGCTCCGGAAGGCGCGCCCGGAGCTCTCCTGCCGACGTAGGCTCATAGGTGTCGCCGGGAGCGGTCGCCGAGAATGGGACAGAAGAGGGCAGGACCCGGCCTAGGCGCCTCAGCCGCCGGCGACGTGGGAATGGAGCTTCGCCCTCCACGGCCGAGGCTGCGAGCCGGCTGGGTCGGCACCACCGCGGAACCGCAGGCAACGAGGTGCACCGAGACACCCCTCCACTGCCTGCACACCGCGAACAAACCCGCGGATGCATCCCCGCCCTCAGCAGCACAGCACTGCCCACACCGCCCGCTCAAGATCACGGCGAGCACGGGGCCGAGAGGCCAGCGCCCCTCGCCAGCGCCCCTCGCCAGCGCCCCTCGCCAGCGCCCCTCGCCAGCGCCC
>VWZE01007413.1:35974-62382 GCA_013396675.1 Eubucco bourcierii | reverse complement strand
GTAGCCGCTCGGCCACGACTTGCGCAGGGCGGCCCGTTAGCTCCGGGGATGATTCTGTAGATGTTTTAAAAATCCGCAACCCTTTGGGCCCCTCGCACCCCCTCCGTCGGTGAGCGGGGCACCCGCCGGGCCGCGGGGCAGGAGAGGGAGGCACTCTACCCCACCTCTAACCGTGTCCGCCTTCCCTCCCCAGGCAGGGAAACTTGTGCTGGCAGGCGGCCCCGGTGTCGGTACCGGGGGAGGACGGAAGCCTCCGGAAGCAAAGTTCTGTGACACTCCGACTCTGGGTACGATAGCAGTCAGTGCACTACAGAACTTTGTCTCCGGCGGCGGCGGCGGCCCTGGGAGCCTCAGGTGGACACGTCAGTGACACGGGACGGCCAGCCCGGGCTCCGCCGGGCACCGGCACTGCGCGGCGGCCTCGCAATAAAGTCTTTGCTGTGGTGGCCTCCTGCTCGAGAGCTTTGTTGGGTCTCGTCTTTTCCAGGGTAAAAATAGCGCATCGCTGGGGTATCCGAGGGGCTCTCGGTCAGGCTAGCCCGGCCCGTGGAAGTAAGTGACGCTCGGTGCAGCCCAGTCGGTGCTTGCGTTGGGAACGCGCTCGGCGCTGCTGCTAACTGTACCTCGGTGTGTGTGTGCTGCAGAACAGTGACTGGAGTTGGGTAAAAGGCTTAATGCTTTCCGCAGAAGCCAGCGCTGTGGAGCCTGGGTGTAATGCAGTGCAGTGTGTGCCAGTTTAACGTTTGGGCCCTGCCTGGCAGCACTGAGGTGCTTTGCTCTTCAGGAACCCCCAGCCCCCCACTTCTGTTGGCTGATAGCTATGACTTCAGTTCAAGCCTCTGTGTCTTCAAAACTGACAAGGTTTTTTGTGAGTGAGCCCTGCAAGGCCTCATCCTTACTGATGCAGGTGGAGGCTTCCAAAGACAGGTGACAGTAGTGCAGTTGTAATCTTCTGTGGTGCAATCTGATTTGGTACCTGCACCCAATTGATCATGGACAATGGCTTTTTAAGGGCTGTGGAAGAAAAGGACAAACTCAACTTTCTTCAGTTGAAGTTAGAATCTAGCAGCAATACAGCAGCCAGGCTGGGTCTCAGAAATTTTGCAGTTTCTTATGAGTTTCTTGATACTTAGGCTAATCTGTGAAGCTCTTGTGTCCAGCTTTCCTCTTAACGAGAGCAATATTGAAAACCAGGAATTGGCAGAGGTCAGTAGAGCAGGGCAGGTGATGCATTCAATAACCAGTCTGTGTTGTAGAGTTTGTTAACAAGTCAGTCACAGCAGCTGCATCATATTGTAGGTGCACTGCTTTTATATTTACACATGTGCATATGTGTGTGTCTGCATGTACACGTTTTGTGTTGGCTTTTTGTAGCTAATGATCACTTTAGGCTCACTAGAAACCTGAGTCAACTTTTCCTTTCTGCAGATCTGAGCAGAGAAAGTACAGCAAGATTATATAGTTTGTGGAATTGGGCTGGAAACTGAAATGCTATTCTAAGTACACGCTTTTTAGCTCAAACTTTAATCAAGGGGTAGGTAAAGTGAGGAGCACTTACTGTATGGCAGCCCATGTGACCAGCTAGGGCTATATTTGGATGCTGGAGGTTTAAGGAATCCTTTTTGCTAACCATTTTTGGCCAATTGCCTGCTGCTTTATGTTGTGTGGTGTGACATCTGCTAAAAAGGACTTGGAAGTCTGGTGTCTGCAACTGTTTAATCAGTGCAGTTACAGGGAAACACCTTGTACTGTTGGGGCTAAAACCTTTCTCTATTTAATTTAGGGGTGGTTCCTGCCCTAGTGGGATATTTAATGCAAACTGCAGTTTCCAACAGTAAATAGCTTTTTGTGGGGAGGAGAGAAGGGGGCATTAGCTCTTATAAAAGGCTTCTTAGATACTCAGATTTAGTGGTTAAAATCTAGATTATTACAGTTCTGGAAACCCACACACTGGAGCCTGTACTCACTCTTTCAGGGTAAATGTGACCTAGTCAGATCTTAGCTTATTTCAGTGTAAATTCAGCCCAGGATGGGGTGGGGTAGGATTCTAAAGTCTTTTGTACTGGACTGAGTGATGGCAGATATCAAAACTCAGTCCAGCTGTGTGGGGAGTGATGAGTTTGTCTGCTTTCTCTGGACACATTTCAGTTGGAGCCAATTCTCCACCTGCTTTAGTTCAGCAGTGGTCAAGCTGACCAGCTGTGAAGACAAGGTGAGTAATACTTTGCCTCCTGGTAGCCCTTATTTGCCCTTGCCACATGTCTGCAGCATGTTGTACCTCCTGTCCTACAAGTAATACTTGAAAAATGACCTTTTGGTGACATGCTTTGGAACAGAAAACCACGTGGCCTTCAGGTGAGACTAGAAAAGAGCTCAGCACTCCTGATTCTGTGTTTTATTATGCACTGAAATGTATATGATCACAGAGTCTGGAATTTGAGCTTGCTTACTTCATTGCAGTGTAAGACTTGAAAGCAAGCTTGAGGCGTGGGGTGGTGTTTGAGGCCTTGCATGGGGGTGTTTTTACCTTTCAAGAGAATAGTTTGATTAAGCTGATATGGGAATTAGGAAGGGAAAACAAACTGCTGTGATGTTACTTGAAATCTGAATGCCCAAACTCTATAACTGCATTGATTAAACTTACTTTCAAGTGACTTCTTGGCACCTTCTGCTGGGTGGTGCATCACTGGAGATGTACTCTAAAGTGCTGTGGTTTTTGGGTGCTTTTTGACACTTACAGAGTGTCTATTCCAATTACTGTGCTTTCCTCATTGGAAGGGTGACAAATGAGCATGCAAAGTAAACTTCATGAATTTCCAGAATGGTAGAGGTCTGTTTTTTGAAGGGGCAGAGATGAAAGAAATCATACCCACCTACTTATTCTGGAGAACAGGAAAGGAGTTCATTGTCAAGTACTCTGAAGGTGTACTCTGAGTGCAGCCCAGGCTCGCTGCTCCGTTGATCTAGCTGTATGTCCATGCTTGAGCTCTGCTGGAGTTTGAATTCAGAAAGAGGTGATTTAAAAACACAAAAACTGTTATCTTGTGCATCTTTGTCAGGATTTCTTTACAGTCTTAAGATTGATGTCTGGGAGTGGCAATGGGGCAGTGTGCCTATTAAATGGAAATCACTTCAGTTTGCTGCGTGACAAGTGAACAGCTGAGTACAGGGAATATAGAGTCAACGTAAGCTGCCCAGCCTGTCAGTCTCAGGATGCCACTGGACCTGATGGAGTTAATCAGTGTGCTTACTGCAGCTTCCAGAGGTCAGATTTTGAACTAGTGATGCTTTAAGCAAAGATCTGTCTCTTGTACCTGTAACTCCAAGTGCTGTCAGAGCTGAAAAGCACAGGTTTTTCACCTGCTTATCCATAGAACTTGCACTGATTCACTAGAAGCAGCAGTAGACTTGCTGACTTCTAGCAACTGTATGATAAACAATTTATAAATAGAGCATAGAGCCCAGTGAAATGCAAATAAAGTATTGGAAGTCATGAGCTGACTCCAAAAAATGCTGGGGTATTTATGTGCTGTCTGGGCAGCTCTGTTCAAGAACTTCTCGGGATCTGTGTAGACTTTAAGCGCCTTGGAAGCCCACCCAGAGCAGTGGGTTCAGGAGTCTTGTTTGTTGGGCTGTCAGTGGCAGTGATGGTCTTTTAAGTCTTGGGACAGCAGTGTAGAAATACATTGTGGGATACCTAAGCAACACAAGGCTGCATGTGCTTGTCAGAAGCAGATAAAGGTCAGTGACATCATGCAGTAAAGGATTTGCATTGTAGTTGGAGATGGAGAAGGCAAACCTGTGCCTGGCAGAAAAAGGGCATTGAGCTGAGAGTGAGTGGAAACTGAAACTGCTGAGCAATCCCAAGTTTATTTCTGTTTTGCTCTGTGAGTGAAGTTAGAAGGACTTGGCAAATGTCATTGAAACAAGGCTATCCTCTTGCTTTATGTGACAGGCTATGACCTCGACCACGTGTCCATTGTGATTCCTGTACTCAAGAAATAACCTTTGCTGTGACCAGGGTGGTTTTGGCTTGGTTTTGGCTTAATACCGGTGCTAATGCTACAGAAAATAGTTCAATGCACTTGAATTTGTATTTAAGATAAAAGGGATGTTGTGCTGAAACCCCTCATGCTAATTAACTATGCAACAAGGGATCTGAAACTTGCCTTGATGTAACCAACACAAAAGTAATTCCTTGATGGGTTTGTATATGAAGTTTCTAAAATGAGTCTACAAAGTCCTGAACTCTAGGAAACAAACCAGCATTAGACTGAGGAATGATTGCTGCTTTGTTCTGTATTCAGTTGGGCTATGAGGTAATGCTGCTTTTTTTTTTGTCTAGTGACATTATTTACCCTGTCTGATGGTCCTTACCTGTTAAGTTTTCAAAACTATGTTCTTCCACCAACAGTTAGTCTCTTGCAGAGCTCCTGTAAAATGATGTAGTAAAATGATGCATTACTGCTTTTTAATAAAATGTTTGTTGGCTTGGACAGTAGAATCCTTAATGTGTTTTGTCATAGCTTGCAGGGGGACTCATTTTGGGAACATCATTAGCAGTACCAAAGACTCAAACCAATGAGCAACAGTGTATTTAAGGTGCATGAGCAGTCCTATTTAAGCCAAAGCTGTTACTACTCTGCATTTTGGCAGTTGGGTGACTTTGGAGGTGTCTCAATTCACACACAGGCAGTAAGCTCAGCCACAGTGGGTGCTCTTGCTTTTGCTGTGCTGACACCCAGCTCCTGTTAGTGTGCCCCAAATTGTGACCTGACTCTTAACAGTTCCTTCAGCTGTTGCTTCCTTGGAAGAGGCAGAGAAAGGATGATCTTCCTTTGGGGAAATGCAGAGATGCAGCAATTACCTCTCATCCTCCAGTTCTTCATTCACAAAATGAAATGCAAGAGGCTCTCTGACCATCAGGAAATGTACTCAAGAGTGACCAAGCACTAGCTTAGGGTGCCCAGGGATGTGGAACCCTCAGCCTTGGAGATACTAAAAAAATCATCTGGATGGACAATTGACTGTAGCTGCCCTTGCTTGAGCAGGGCAGTTAGACCAGATGACCTCCACAGATCCGTTCCAAACCCAATGATTCTGTGTGAGGCTTTTCCTGACTTTTTATACCAAAAAAATTTAACTTCTTCCCATCCCACAATTTCTTCCAATGCTGCTTATTGTCACATGAATAATCCTTTCATGTATAAAGCAGAGGAAAAAGGGCTGCAAGAAGATCAATGTTGCTCTGAATAAATGTGAAGAGCATCGTGATCAGATTTGACTCGGCTGTGTTAATTAGTTTGAATTGAGGTTTGAGTGTATAAAGCAAAAATGGGATGCAATCAGAAGTATGTTCTTGCTTTAACCTTTACAAGTAGTAAAGTGCATAATTAAATGTGTGTTTAATGCAGAGGAATCCTCACTTCTCTGGTTGACTAATAATCAAATAGTGGGGTTTGTTCTTCAGTCTTGGCTGGGCCCAAGAGAAGAAGCAGCTGAAGCTCAGAATTCTGTTCCATAAAGCTTTCCCAGCACAGTGATGTTTGTAGACTGACAAAATGTTCCTATTGTGATCGCAGCTCTTGGCCAAACCACGCACTGAGACTTGCCCTCTTGCCCCTCCACCAGGGGAAATTAGCTGTGCCGAGGTGGAGAAAGTCACAGAAAGGCATGGCAAATCACATTCCCTGTGGGAGGGGAGGACCTCGACGGGGCAGAAGTTTGATGAGGTGAGGATTTGCTGCAATTGAAGGCGAAAGGATCTGTTAGTGCTTCTCCTTTGCTAAGTAGTGTTGGGTAGGCATAAAGGCTTCAAAACCACAGAGTATCTGCTTGGCTGCTCTGACTTCTTCTCAAGGTCACTGATGTTTAGTCTTCAGGGAGTCTCACTGCTGTACCCCACACATAGCCATTAAGGGAAGAAGCTGATAGTGGAGAGCAAGCCTGGCAGAAAAGGTGCATTTCACACTGCTTGTTAAAACTTGCAGTCCTTGAAGGGCAAATATGCTGGAGAATATTTGCTTTGAGGCTGTGTAATATACTGCACTCTGCAGCTACAGAATGAGGAAGATGATGTAAACAAGTGGGGAGGGAAGCAGAAAAGAGGAGAGGTAAAGGCAGAGGACAGTAGGTGCGAGAGGCTGTGCATGATGCCAGAGGAGCAAGATTTAGCTTCTGCTGTGAACTTTGATGTCCGTGTGATTGTGAATTGGTAAGCACTTTCCAAGGTGTTAAACTTAAACTAACAGACTGTACATTGACCAAGCAAATTTGGGGGCCTTATGTGTAATTACACTGTGTGAAAGGAGTCTCTGCTGCTTGAAATGTTTGGGTACTGGGTGAAGTTTAACGTTCATTAAAATGCTATAGTTTAATTCACAGCATAAGAGGCTGTGTTATATATCTGGAAATAAAAGTGGACTTCAAATGCTGAATTCTTAGCAGATTTATATGGTACAATAAAGACCCTATTTCAAATATAGTTCTGCTAAACCAGTGAGAATGCTCAGCACTCAGTTGTTGGCAAACAAGCTGTCTTCTGTAGAGAGAAAAAGATGCTACAGAGCACTGCAGAGAAAGCAGAGCTGTGCTTAGTGCTGGCACAGTAAGAAGCGATGCCAATAAAAGTGCTAACTGAGAAGGGAAGGCTTAATGGCAGCAGCAGCGTGAGTGACTGAAGAAATCCATGGGTGATGACAGCTTTGATGTCCAACCTGATGTCTTCTTGACCAGCCCAACCCAAGATACAACTGAAAAGCAAGGGGTAGCACATGAAAGCAAAATTTAGTGGTCAAGGAAAGCTGCCTTCGCTCTGGATCACTCCTGAAAGAGAAGAAAAAGCAGGATTAAGCCTGCAGGAGGGAGTTTTTCTCATAAAAGTTTGGGGGTTTTGTTTTTGTTTGTTTGGTTGGTTTGTTTTTTTCCCCAAATATTTTAAAACAACTCGATTGATTGATTCTCAGCCATGGGTTTATGTACAGGCTGCTTTGTTGAAATATCAGTTTTGTAGTTTAATTAAGCATGATGCTTTCCATGTGGATTTGATTAATCAGCAAGAATAAAAATCCTATGAAAATTGGATGCTGTTTTTCAGAGATTTCAGTACTTAAATACTGTGTTCTTGGCTTAACGTGAAGCACCCAGTTCTGGATTGCATTGTCTGAACCAGGTTGTTTAAATTTTGGAGTTAAATTTAGTTGTCATTGGGATTGAGCAAGCAAATGGGAAGATGCAGAGGCAAACCGTAGCTGCTGTGTATAAAGGAAGCAAGCAGTGGGAGCAGCAGCACAGCTCAGAGCGTTGATCACCGAGATGCTCTGTTCAGCACTGTATGGGCTACTCCCCAGGTCCAGGCAGCAGCAGCCAGGCTGGTGAAGGCATGAAAAGTTTGTGACTGAAGGCTCATACTGATCTCTGTTGCAGTAGTTTGAAATCTTCGTGCTTAAATCATGGTAAATCAGTAGCTTATTTTTAGGGTACTGTTAGAAAGCTAAGCTTTATATAACCATCTTAAACTCACTTCTGATGCATGAAGACAAACCTGCTGGTGAGAGTCACTGCTTCGGCATACAGGACAATAAAGAGCAGAGGTATTGGCAGTTATATAGAGCTTCCAGCAAAATGCTGTCACTGAGTCACATTCAAAGTTATGGGTTGGGAAAAGAAACCCATCCAAATACTTGGGGCTGCAAATGGATTTTACAGTCTCCAGACTAAAATAATTGCCCTGCTCTAAGAATAAAAACCATTTGGGAGAGGAGTTGCTGTTGGATCATACTCTGGCAAACTGATGCCATTTATTCTACTTCAGAAACTGGTTTTGTGGAGAGGGGAAAAAAAAAATAGTTTAGTGATACACAATTATCTAAATATATGCATGTAAACACAGATGTATGTAAAAAGTATGGCTTTAGATGATGATTTCTTTTTTCCCAAGTGCATGGTATACAGGAGGGATCTTCTCTACACAGATTTTTTTGCTTAGTCAAAAACTGACTCCACGCAGACGCTAGTACGTGGGCTCTTTGAAGTGAGATTTGCTTGCACCATGTGTCACAAGAGAGTGCTTGCGTGCAGGGGAGAAGCAACACCTCTGTGTAACGCTGAGCAGGGAAGGCAGCGCTGCCAGCCTGGGGAATTCCTCCTGAGTAGGGAGTTCTTTCCAACAAAAGGTTCTTCTAGTCCCTTGAAGAAAAGCTCTAACGGAAAAAAAAACAAAACAAAACAAAACAAAACAAAAAACAAAACAACAAAAAAAAAAGCAAAACAACAAAAAGCAAACGTACCCCCCGCAAAAAAGACCTCCACAAAACCAACCAACCAACCAAAAAACAAAACCCACATACGAAAAAGTCAAAACACAAAAAAGCTCCACAAACAAAACCAAACCAAAACTCACACCCACCCCCCAAACAAACAAACCCACAACAAAACCAAACCACCACCCAAAACGTGAGGAAGAATTAAGAGGGGGCATACACTGCTCTGAAAAAAGAAAACGGTTGGGAAGAACGTTTAGAACTGTGAACCCCTGCAAGAATGAGGAAACTCAACAGGAGTAGATTTGCCATCTAGCTGGTGTAATTTTTAAAATTGTTTTTATTTTTAATTTAATTATGCAAACTGTTTTTGTCAAACAGGGAGTAAAAGTCAAAAACGTGAGAGCAAGCACACAAGGAATGTGCTGTGCAGAGAGGCATGCAGCTAAACGTTTTCCGTGGCTTGGAGCAGTAGAGCTTGGGAGGCGCAGTTAGGCTGTAATGCGTCTAACACGATTGGTTTGGGAGTGTTTATGGGTCGGTTTGGCCCCATCTAGTAGCTGTTCTCAGGGTAAGGGCTGTGACACTGCTGCAGGAATATCCTAAATGATAGAATTAGGGGGCAGAAGGAGCTGAGTGGAGACTGAGCAATTTTGGAAGCAGCTGCTAGGTGTAAAGGGCGTTAGGTTTTTGTTTAACCAAAAGAAGTGGGTGAGAAGCTGGACTGGCGTGGAGGCAGGGAGATGACATCGTCGGGGATCTGGCGCGCCTGGAGGTGGTGCAGAGCCTGTGAGAACAGAGGAGTATGTGAGGAAGTTTGCGTTTGACGTGGCTGCTTGAATCATCAGTTGCCAAGCAAGGCTGCGAAGATGCCAAGTGTCTGTGAGATGCAGAACTTAATGCAGAGCCTAAGGAGCTGGAGGCAGCTGTTAATAGCGACACGGCTACGGCCCGCGATGGTGCAATGCACAGGGCACAGCCCGGCCAGAGCTGCTGTCGAAGTTGGAGCCTGGTGACTGAGGTGGTAACAAAAGGGTGATGCATCCGCAGAGGAAAGCAGCTTCGGCTGTAATCTACAGGCGTGAGGAGTTTGGTGCCGGGTCCTGACCCGCCCTTATCTCAACTCATTTCCCCTGCTCACCCAAATGGGCTGGAAAACGCTGCCTCGTAAACTGACAAGGCACACCATCTGCAAGCTGAGCGCAGGCAGTTGGTGTTGCAAATGTGTCCTCTAGGGCGTTTAACGCAAGTGCTGCCAAGCAAAAGCCCAACCTCAATCGCCTGCCCACCTCTGCTTTCTTAGACAGCATCTACCTTGCTGTTGGGGGCAGGGAAGGGGAAGACACCGAGCCGAGCTGCAGCTCCGGAGCAGGTCTTTCAGGAGACAAAGAAGGTTACCCGTGGCAGGGACACATCGCTTGGCTGCAGCACTTCGGCAAAGTGAAGAGCTGGGTTAACAGCAGAAGCCCAGGGAGCAGACACAGTGACTGCAACAGAGGGAGACTCTGTGTTATCTGTGTTTGTGTCCTCACTTTTATCCATCTCAGCAAGCCTCTGAGTGCAGCAGCCATCACCACTGTTTGCTTTTCACAGCCTATAATCTATTTTTTTTAAATTAAAATATTCCAATTAGCCACAAACCACACAAGGAGGTGGCTCTGGGTTGTTGGAGCTGGTGGCTGGGTAATGTCTATGCCCAGGAAAAAGGCACATTTCAAGTAATTCGAATCTGCAAAGCTGCTGATATGCATCTTGTTACCCATCACAAGTGAAAATGCAGATATTTCACTGTAGCTTGTTTGGAGCTGTTACAGTTTTTGCTTTTCAACAGCCCGGGTCCTCGTTCAACAATGCAGAAGCTTGAAACATGACACATCTCAGTGGGAACAGCAAGGGAAAATGCAGAGCACCACAGGGGTTAAGGTGCTTACAGGCCGGGAAAGAAAGGAATGGCGACAGGTAGCAGCCAAATGCAAAATGACTGCTTTTGGCCTGCAGCAATTTGGCAGAGGCAAATTTAAAAGGCCTGGGAAAGGTGCCCTGCTAAAGAGTGGCTGTAAGGAGGCAATCCTGAGCGTGGCCATAGGCAAGATCTGCACAGATAACCCTATCAGTCTGGGGGTTCAGTGTCACACCGTCCATAACAAATACATCCCTCGATGTGCCAGAGCCCACAGTGTCTCCTCCTGTTTGCCTCTCATTTGTGGGGGAACACAACCCAAACCCAGCTTTTCACTTCAGCACTTTCAGGACAAAAAGATGCCTGCAGTGTACTATCAAAAGCCTTCAGTTACTCAAAACCAGTCCTCCCTGTGGTTGTTTAATTCCTTATTCTTGGGTTTAAATCAGTTCAGCTCTACCAAGAAGAAACATATTGATGAGTTATTTGTTAAAGGCTCGACTCAAATTTGTCTGTGTTTTTCAAGCAGATACTAGCCTGCAAATGCTTTATGAAGCATTACTCAAATTATTACTAACCACAGCCTCACAAAGAGGAGCAGCAAAATCTCAGCTCTCCTGTGTGGATTTGAACTGCATAATCATGGAAAACATACAAACAAGCCCCAAACCAAACCAAAAACCCAAAGCCTAGCACCCAGAATGGTATAGATGAGGTCACTCATCCAGCAGAATGATCACTTAGAAAGGTTTTTTACTGAGATGATGCATATTCGTGTGCTCATGTTCATAGTTAGAAGGCTCCTTGCCCACCCCCCTCCCCCTTTTTTTTTCTTTTTTAAAGTACTTAGTGTTGTCTTAAAACCTAAGCTGTCTTTTTAGGTTTTAAAACAAAGCCAGAACCTCCTGTCTCGCTGGGACAGAATCAGGACCAGCCATGGGCTGTTGGACATCAGCAGTTTTGGGGCAGGTGGCTTGAGTGGGGCTTGCAGCTCTAACCCATACCAAAAATGTCAGACACATTACAAAGGGGAAAGTTTGCTTCCTGCCTGGGACCCTCTGGTCCCTACTCTTCTTTCTTCTGAGGACTGCCTTCTTGCTCAGTGTGAGGACCAAACCTTTGCTGGGCTAAGTACAACTTTGTGTACTGTATATGCAGTGTTGGTATCAGTTTTGTTGTTTCATTACATCTGTTTTCATTTTTGGGTTTCATCTCCTGTTCCTGATTCCCCTTCTCAGCTGGGGAGGGGTCGTGGTATGATAAAGCAGCTGCTACAGTCCAGCCTTAGATGCAGGCTAAACAGATAAGCCTTAGTCCAGTTCTTTCATAGAAGGCTGTGTTGACACTGAAAACTGCTGAACAAAACCCCAACAACCAGCCCAAACTTTCCATTCCAGGATAAATGATTCTTCACCTTTAAATGCAGAGCTCCTCAGCTTTAGTAATTTGTAGTATGAGCATTATTCATCTGAGCTCCTGCACTAGAATATTTATAACCAAGAGCTGGAGAAGTGAAAGACATCAAGCACAGGAAAATTTCCTTCCTCAGTACTGAGAGGTATCATCTGCTTCTGTTCATTAGCAAGGGTTGTGCAGCAGGACTCTGCAGTAGGTCATGCAGAGGCAGCTTGGTGATTGGTTTTGTATGAGGTATTAAGGGCCAGCCCTTGAAAACCAGCATTAGTGTGTGATGTCAGGCAGTCAGTGAGACTGATCCTGGCACAGGAAGAAACTGCTTTGCACTTCCCTTGTGCCTCTGAGGCAGCTCAAACCAGGGCAGAAAAGTACAGTGTGGGTGAATCCTATTATTGCATCAAGGCCCTTGCTCATGTGTCCAGTTCTGGGCCCCTCAATTCAAGAGAGATGTTGAGGTGCTGGAAGGTGTCCAGAGAAGGGCAGCAAGGCTGGGGAGGGGCCTGGAGCACAGCCCTGTGAGGAGAGGCTGAGGGAGCTGGGGGAGTGCAGCCTGCAGAAGAGGAGGCTCAGGGCCAGCTGGGGCTGGGCTCTGCTGCCAGGCACCCAGCAACAGAATGAGGGGAAACAGTCTCAAGCTGTGCCAGGGCAGGGCCAGGCTGGATGTCAGGAGGAAGCTGTTGCTAGAGAGAGTGATTGGCATTGGAATGGGCTGCCCAGGGAGGTGGTGGAGTGCCCATCCCTGGAGGTGTTCAAGCAAAGCCTGGCTGGGGCAATCAGTGCCATGGTCTGGTTGATTGGCTAGGGCTGGGTGCTAGGTTGGGCTGGGTGAGCTTGGAGCTCTCTTCCAGCCTGCTTGATTCTATGATTCAATGATTCTATCCAACCACTGCTTACCTTTGGAAATGAATTCTGCTGCAGTGCTGCCCATGTGCAGCATCCCATTTCCAGCTCTCAGCCATCCAAATGGGTGACAATGGCAAACAGTGGGTAACATATTTTAAAGACTGAAGCAGAAAATCAGGTGAATGTCCTTGTCCTCAAGTACTCCATGTATATGACTCTATTTTGGGGAAGCTTTTCTTTTTTTAATTTTTACCTTCCAAAAAAATAGTAAAAACTGAACAGATTAAACTGTCAGAAAACTACAGGTCAGCTGGAGCTCAAAGCTCAGAAGACAGTTCCCAGGACTGTTACTGTTAATCTGCTCTGTCCCTTCTAGTGTCATTGATTTTTCTTTTGTTTCATTGCTGGATATCTGTTGAGCAGAGAACAGTCCAGTCCCTCCTAGCAAGTAGTAACAATGATCTTTTAAACTCCCACATCTGGAGGAGTCCTAAGCAGCACTGTGGTTGTGCAGCAGCAGTAGCAGCAGGCCAGCACTGCCTGTCCCCCTGCAGGTCCCAGTCCTCCCTTGGCAATGGTCACTTTCTTGGCGTGTACTTGTGTAGTGCTAAGTGATGAAGGCTTCCAAGTGCTGCTCTAAAAGTAACACCAGCGGAACAGATAATAGCAGTAACCATGGACTGGGTGAAAAACAGCATGACCGTCCTCCAGCTGGGTTATCTTTGGCATTGGACTCCCTAATCCCCATCAACCTGGTTTTATTTTGTGGTCAGCCACTCCGTGGCTGAATGGGGCAAGGGTGGCCCTTGTGAGCCTTTAAGCTGACACCTTCCACCAGCTCTTGCAGAAGCTGATTGAGGTTCTTAGCAAGATATAATGAACAATATGCAACTTGTGGGTTTGGCACTATTTCTGTGGATGCCCTCTTGTCCCACTGAGTGGGAAGCTGGGACACAGGCACCAGGCAGCAGCAGTGTCCTGGTCTAGCTGGGACATAGGCACCAGGCAGCAGCAGTGTCCTGGTCTAGCTGGGACATAGGCACCAGGCAGCAGCAGTGTCCTGGTCTAACTGGACAGGAGCACCAATGGGACAAGGACCAGACCTGAACTTCAGCACTAAAGCAGCTTTGAAGGCTGTGATACTCGTCAAGGATCTGGCAACAATCAGGGGTAATGATGCAAACCACTCAGCTCAGTCCACTCCACACGGCTGCAAACACTACCAGAATTCTCCCTGCCATGCAGCCCTTAGCAAAACCCACTCCTGATATCAGTAACCTGACTGGCAAAGCATTCTTGAATTAATTTTCTTCTTTCAATAGCTCTTGAGGCTTTCAAATACCTTGAGGGGACTTTGCCCAGTTAAATTACCCTTGTGACACTTGCTGTTCCTCACTCACAACCTATAAAAACTGCACTTTCTCATGGCTGCTACTGTGCTGCTTCTGTCTCACAAAACCCATGTTCTTCCCTAGGGTGTAGAAATCCTCCCAGTTATCCTAACCACTTGGCATTAAAAACCAAAGCCAGGCTAGCTATGTAATGATATCATAAAGCAAAGAACTAAGAGCCAGGCTGCTGAAGGTCCAGAGGAAGACAGTGCAGGAGCTAAGCTCCTGCTTATCTAGGAACAACAGCACTTGATAGGAATTTTTGGAGGCACTCGAAGCTGGTTCCATTTTACAGGAACTCAAAGGAGCAACCCACAGAGCACAATGCTGAAGCAAATGGCTGCTTTCCTCCCAAGTCCTCCAACCTAATTTGTGGAGAAGATACTTTGCTCCCTCAGGAGGTCAGACAGTGTATTTTTAAAGGAAACTAGGAATATTGGGGGGGGGGGGATTAAACTGAAAAACCNATTGGGGGGGGGGGAATAAACTGAGAAATCCTTTTGCAGTGGTAGTAGTTTAACTGCACTGTTGGTGATGCAGGCTGTTGGTCTTCCTCCAGAGAGGAAAGCATTCAAATAAAGATCAGCCCTGGGAGACTTTTCCATGCAAAGGGCAGCTGAATTTGAGTGAACTGCAAATGGAATTTCAAATAATCTACTCTGAATGTACAATTAAGACAGGGATTGCCTTGAGATGCTTAATGAATGGTGACATCTATTCTATGAGTTCGTGATAGTTAACAAAGAGGAAGGATTTCCCAGAGGAAACACCACAAAAGTTTACTCCTTTCTTTTCCTTACAGTTTCTTAGCTCCAAACATTTCTTGCTGCCCACACTGCCTGTGACACTTTGTATTGAAGATGCTCATGTTCTCCTTAAGGAGAGCTAATGCAGAGCTTCAGTGTATGTCCCTTTTACTGCTGGCCCTCCGTGTTGGGGGAAGCAGAGAAGTTAAGCAACCCTTCACATACTGTAAATGGTTTAATCCATCATTCCACTCACACATGGTTTATGGGAGCGCTGTGGTGCCTGCTGACTTAGGACACTGATCCATCACTTCCTATCTGCCAGCTTGGCAAGCAGCTCTCTGTTAACTCCTTCCTCATGCACCCTGGGGATGTGCCCATCAGGCCAAACACCCAAGAGCTCAGAACACACCTCTTGGAGCAAAAAGCATCTGACATCTGCAGACTGAACAAATCCCAGATGAAAACGGGAAAAGCAAGTCTATCCTATGAAATCTTTTATAAACTAAAACCTGCTGAATTCTGCAGGATTTGGAGCACATATGCCTGGAATAGGCTTCAGCCACTCATCAGTTAACTGGGAATGCTGGCTACACTTCAGGAGATGTGACTTATGATTCAATGTGTTTACGCCTCAGGTGTGGCACTTGCAACCTTCAGTCATTGCCTGGAAACTTTGCACATACTTGAAGACCTGCCCCTTCTGCAGGCATTGAGCCTTAGCTGCCACCAGGCTGCAGCTGGCCAGTCTCTGTAATTACGAATCACAGAATCATAGAATGGTGAGGTTGGAAGGGACCTCAAAGATCTTCTAGTTCCAACCCTAGCACAGGTCACTCAAGGACTCATCCAACCTGGCCTTGAACACCTCCAGGGAGGGAGCAGCCACAACCTCCCTGGGCAACCTGTGCCAGTGTCTCACCACCCTCACTGCAAACAACTTCCTCCTAACATCCAGTTTCTATCTCCCTTCTACCACTTCAAAACCATTCCCCTTGTCCTGGCATTGCAAGACCTTGTCAATAGTCCCTCCCCAGCCTTCCTGTAGCCCCCTTCAGATCCTGGAAGGCTACTCTAAGGTCTCCTGGAAGCCTTCTCCTCTCCAGGCTGCAGAGCCCCAACTCTCTCAGCCTGTCCTCACAGCAGAGCTGCTGCAGCCCTCTGAGCATCTTGGTGGCCTCCTCTGGACCCGCTCCAACAGTTCCATGTCCTTCCTGTGCTGGGGGCTCCAGCTCTGCAAACCAGCACGGTTGTAAAATTGAGAGGCAGAAGCAAATCAGTAATGCAACATAATGAGTGGGAGCAGAATAATTTTGTTTGCTGCTGGGCAGGAGGACAACTTTATGGAGAGTAGCAGTTTGAGGCACTCAGAGAGCATCAGCGGGGCCCCATGGGAGAACCAAAGGTGTCTCAGCAGCAGAAGCTCAGGGTCAGCAGAAGCAGTCCAAGGCTCTCAGCCACCACCACTCACCGTGGTGAAGGGCTGGTGTCACAAGACCTTAACTAGGCTTTAACCTGCCAGGTTAAAGGCTCCTGAGCTCCCTCAGAATTGTCCTTAGCGTTTAAGGAGAAGAGTCACAAAGACTTACCAGGGTGAAGCTGGGTTCTCAGGTCT
Source organism: Eubucco bourcierii (assembly GCA_013396675.1). Classification (NCBI taxonomy): domain Eukaryota; kingdom Metazoa; phylum Chordata; class Aves; order Piciformes; family Ramphastidae; genus Eubucco; species Eubucco bourcierii. Next base: position 46,210 of record VWZE01007413.1, on the reverse strand, counting down.
TGGTATATCTGTGGGAACATTTTACAACCCAAGCCCTGTATCTTTCACCTCTTCCCTGTTGCATGGATAGGAAATGCCTTGGTCCAGTCCCAAAACCTGAAGATCAGCACCTGAGGAGATTTTGAAGGAGGCATCTCTGAAAGCACTGAGCAAATATGTTTAATAGTGGGAGGAATTTCAGTGCTGGCTGACAGCTCTCCTTGACCTGCCTCTGTATTTGGGAGGCAGTTGGCTCTGAAACCATTGGGTGTGTGAGCACATAGCTGTGAAATGATGCACCCCTCAGAGGCCTCCTTCCCACCACCTGCACCTCGGACACGAAGAATTCGGTGTTACCATTTCGGTGATAAGTGAACAAGCAGAGCTGCATGTTCACGATTAGCAAAGCTGATGTCCTAAAGACCTCCATTTCCGAAACACAGCCCTGCAAATTGCTCTCTAAATTCCCAGACTTTAGGAGCTGTCACTCTCTTCTCAGCAGCTGTGAGAAGCTGTTGATTCCCTGTCAGCCAGAACTGCCATTCTGCTCCTGCAGAGGAGGTGTCACCGGTAACTCTGCAGAGCCAGGGAGCCCTCTCCTCTGCATGCCTTTGAATGGGGCTGCTGGGACACTTAGCAAAGCATTCAAGGCACAAAGGCTATTGCCAGCATCGTCTGCATTTGTGTCCGGGAAGCTACTGGAGTCCCCACAGTGCTTCACCCGAGGGGCTTTGCCTATTGTAGTTAGACCCATAGGGGTCAGAGAATAAAGGTGTCAGTTTTTGCTAGCTCAGGACTAGACTCAGGTCACCAAACCACCCACCCCATGACCTTTCAGCCAGTGCTTTTTAGCAAAGAGGATGGAACTCTGTTGGGCAACTGTTCTATGCAGGCACAAAGCAAACCCATCAGGTAACCACTGCTCCTCACGTGCCCTACCCAGGCAGTTCAAGCCCTGACATCTCTAATGTATATATTGTTGACTACTTGTTACCCCTTGAAAACTGCGGTGGAATTGCTGTAGAAATGACTCTTCTTTGACATGTACTTCACTTTCTGAATTTGATATTTAGCAGCAGACTGCTGTTGGCACAGAAGGTAGCTCAGAGGCAGTTCAGACTGTGCTGAGAAGCAGCTGCTGCATTTCTGCTAGGACTGGCTTACATTTGATTGCAGGCTACAGGCAGGTTGGTTTGCTTGGCTTTTGTGTGGCTGCTCAGATGATTCAAGGAGAAATAAAGGAAGGCCTAGAATTACCCAGAGCTTCTATCAGCAGGCATACCTACTGTTCTCCACTCATCATTCATCTGTTTAACTGTTCCATCATCCACTCAGAGAGCAAAAACAATGCCCTCTGCCTAATGGTACTTTATGAACTGTGGGAGAACAAATTATTGCCAGGAGCAGTTTGTTAGGCACACAGATTCTGTGCTTCTTCATTTGTAAATGCCTTGTAACAACACAAATTGATTCACAGGCTTTGGGAGGGATTTGCCAAACACCAGAGGCAACTCTTGACTCAACAGACTGCTTTGGCTGCCTCAGAAGAAAAGGCTGAAGGATGTCTGGGTTCCTGGGCACATTGAATTTTGGGAGAAGGTAGCTTGGGCCAGTCAGAAGGGCCCTTAAATCTGGATCACACGGATACAAACTTCATTGCATGCCCAGACTGTTGGGTCTCAGCCCTCACTCTCTTGAGTGGGTCTGAGGTGAGGTCCCTTCAGCACTGGTTGCCACCGGTTGGGTAGTCTGCATGTGAAGAGACACTGATAGCTGAAACCAAATCAATAAATCAGTAGATCTTTTGGGACAGTCCAGTGGTAGTTCCAGAGCAGAGCTTTTCTGTTCCAGAGGTACCTGTGCAGAGATCAAAAGCTCTGCATCTCTTTTCCACCTAGGCCACCTTGTGGAACTTCTTCCTATAGCAAAAAATGAAACTTAGGGAAAAAGATACCCTTCGTGGTGTGCATCTCAGAAAGCAGTACTGGGAACCAATGAACAAGGCAGAACAATGAGACTTGACCCATTGCTGCTTGATCAGCAGTTGCCTGATCAGCGCTCTTCGATGACCTCTCTGAATTAATTTGTTTTGATGTAGTTCCTGGAAGATCTTCACAAATAAATAATAATAATAATAAAAAGAGCATTTGGACAGTCCCAGAAGACTTATGAAAGAGATGAAAGGGGTGTGGGAACAGAACTACTCTCTTCACTGTTCCTGGTACTGTGAGGACTCTAAAATAGTCATCAAAGTTCACTAACAGATTTTCTTGACCCTGCTCTTACAGCAGGAGGAAATCTGGGAAGTTACTGAGTTAAGTCTAACATTAACTCCCAGGCCCTGACAGAGAAACCTTTCTGTCTGTAGAGGTGGGAATTACCTCTTAGGGTGCACTCTTCATTCTTATATGAAACCTCTTGTCTGATGCCCTAAGAGGCAAAACCATTAGGGAAAATTAAGCCAGTGAAAATGCAGTGGGTATATGAGAAATGGTTTGGGTCAGAAAAGACCTTAAAGATCACCTAATCTAAACTGCCCTGCTGTGAGCTGGAGCATCTGTGTCCAGTTCTGGGCCCCTCAACTCAAGAGAGATGTTGAGGTGCTGGAAGGTGTCCAGAGAAGGGCAGCAAGGCTGGGGAGGGGCCTGGAGCACAGCCCTGTGAGGAGAGGCTGAGGGAGCTGGGGGTGTGCAGCCTGCAGAAGAGGAGGCTCAGGGCAGAGCTCATTGCTCTCTGCAGCTACCTGAAGGGAGGTTGTAGGCAGGTGGGGTTGGGCTCTGCTGCCAGGCACCCAGCAACAGAAGGAGGGGACACAGCCTCAAGCTGTGCCAGGGGAGGTTCAGGCTGGATGTTAGGAGGAAGTTGTTGGCAGAGAGAGTGATTGGCATTGGAATGGGCTGCCCAGGGAGGTGGTGGAGTTGCTGTCCCTGGAGGTGTTGAAGCAAAGCCTGGATGGGGCACTTAGTGCCATGGTCTGGTTGATTGGCTAGGGCTGGGTGATTGGTTGGACTGGGTGAGCTTGGAGGTCTCTGCCAGCCTGCTTGATTCTGTGATTCTGTGATTTTGTGATTCTGATTCTATGATCTGCCCAACCTGACCTTGAACTCTTTCAGTGATGAGTATAAAAACAAGGACACAAACACAGATAACAGGGAGAGTCTGTCACAGTCTCTGTGTCTGCTCCCTGGGCTTCTGCTGTTTAACCCAACTCATCGCTCTGCTTCTAACACCCCTGGCCCATCCTCCAAACTCACCTTGCACTTAAGGCAAACCCTGGGGTAAGGCAGAGGGGTGGGAAGAAGGTGGAAGGGTGGTTGGGAGCCCCTCCTGGGGACTCTGATGTCTGGCAGGGGAATTGTGTTTCTGTATTCCCTTTAACTTGTCTATGTCTGTCACTATTCCTGTCTGTTGTGTGTGTCTCTGCTTGTACATTGTGCTGAGCTGTGAATAGAGCTTCAGTCCTTAACTTCCAGCTGGCTGAGTCTAGTCTGGGGGATTTCCATAGAGTGGTGGGGTGGGTAACTCCCAAACCAGCACACACATTTTTCCTGTACCATCCAGAAGAGGTATAACAGAAATCACCTTGAGTGCACCACCTTCCTGATGCCCGCAGGGCTTGGAGAAAGCCCTTACAGGTTAGATGCTGATTTGTCAGACAGTCATAGAAATTTCTTTCTGTATCAGAATGAGTTTTGGTTATTTGTTTGGGTTGGCTTTGTTTGTTTTGTTTGTTTCTTTGTTTTTCTATACAAAACAAGAAGTGTTTTATGTACTCTGGTCTGTGCTTTGAGTTTCTGGGTTGCTCCTCAGTATCTGCTGATAGTGCCAAGCCCTGTGACACAAATCCCACTTCTGTAGCTGTCCTATCTCCAGTGCAACGTGTAGCTGAGTGGTGGTTGCACAGCACAGAATGCACAACTGTCATGTTAAAAGGCTTCTTTATGAGGCCAAAGCTTTTCTGTGTATTGGAGTAAATCTGCACTAGCATCACTGCCTGCTGCCACCGGATACTGGCCCGCAGCAAAGAGCAGGCTTTGCTCCATACCCTGAAAAGTTTTGTGTTTCAAATTAATTTGAGCCTTTATCAAAAATAACCCCAAAATCCACAAATATTCCAGGCCAAACTGGAGTTAATTGCTCAGTGAGATAATGAGTTGTAAGTGCCCTAACCTCACAGTATCACTGCATTGTTATGTTCCTGGACGTTACTGTAGTGTGGAAACAAGAGGCAGCAGCTATAGTCTCCTGGTGTCAATCAGCCAGCAGTGCAGCAGTAAAGTTATTTAACTCTCACTCTCAGAAGCTCACAGCTCGATGTCACTGAGTATGGAGCAGAAGTGGGCAGCCAGGCCTCGGTGCTGAATTAGTTATGAATTGACATCAGTTAATACATGACTGAAGTGATGTCTCAGTTACAGCATGTTATGATTTGGAGCATCTTGACTTCCCAGAGCCTGAAAGAGGCGTCTTGGAAGGACCACAGCAGGGAGCAGACACCGTTCAGCAGCTGCTTGGTGTTTCTAAAAGCAGCTCTCGATTTCTAGCTGATGTTGCCTGCTAAGACACACGGGCTCTGTGCAGTTATAGCACACAGGCTGCCTTCCTTCTAAATTAATTCAGTTGTAATTTAAAGTCCAGCTTCAGACAAGCCAGGACTGGTTTTCAGATGTCCATATTTAATTCGTTTTATCTTTTTATTTTTGCACTAACCCTATTAGGCCTCCGACCCTCCTCCTTCGCTTTGGGGATGCCCACCGCGGGTGGGCAGCACCAGCAGCCTGCGTGCTTGTAATTCTGCCGCGGGGAGGGGGTGAGGATGGTGCATCTTTGGAGACGCCAGGCTGCAGAGGTCGGGCTGTGCACGTAGGTTCGGCTGTGCACGTACGTTCGGCTGTACGCAGGTGTAGTGTGCTCACACGGGCACATTGCCACCGCGGCACAGGCGTGACGAGGATGGGTACTCCGTGGCTGCGTCATGCGGCGGGCGGGGACTCGCAGAGCAGCCAGGCAGTGCCTGCGCCTTGCGCGGTCACCGAGCGCCCCCTGCTGTCCGTCCGCCGACGCTGCGTACACCGAGCGCCCCCTGCTGTCCGCCCGCCGACACTGCGAGCCCGCCGAGTGCCCACTGCTACCACATGCAGAGGTGCAAGAGGGCTCCTTCGCTTGGACCTGAGCACCTGTGAGAAGGCAGAAGGTGGCTGGGAAGCAGCGGAGCACAGTCAGCGTTCGTTGAGCACCCTTGTGGGAAGGAGCCAGGCACCAGCTCCGAGATTTAGAGGCTGCCGAATTTGGAAGGTTTCCAAAGAAGCATGGCACAGCCCAGCCAGTGGAACCAATTGTGTTTGGTGCTGACAAGCTTTTCATTGGGTTGGTTTGTTTCTTTGGTTTGTTTTTAGTTTGTTGTTGTTGGGGTTTTATTTTGGCGTGGGTGGGTGGTGGTTTTGGTTGTTTTGGTGTGGAGTGTTTTGTTGTTTGGAGGTTTTGGGTTTTGTTTGGTTTAGTTTTAACCTTTGTAGATCTAGATGTACCCTTGCAGGCATCTTTGGATGCTGATCTCCTGGCCCTTCATCACCAGTTCTGAAGCCCTCCTGCTGGGTAGAACCCTGGCAGCTAAGTGTGGGTGTAAGGACAGGTCTCACACCTGCCTTTATGGGAAGCAGATCACAAACACTCACCCAATTAGCTAGAAATTTTCCAACACCACATGTTGCTGGTAAAATCTGTAGTGCCTGAAGAAAGCCCAAAGGATCTTGCAGAAATTCCAGGAGGAGGCTGGCAGGCAGAGACACTGGAAGGTCACTCACCCAGAACAGAAGCCCTGAACCACAGACCTTGGAGCCAGAAAACCCCTCTGCCCCCTGGCATAGCATATTCAGTTTGGGCTGAAACCCAGGTGATCCAAACCCAGCATTTCATTTGAACAAGAACTGCACTGTCAGATCGCCTCTCACCAGTCTAACTCATATGCCCCAGTTTCACCAGCAGAGCAAATTCCCTCCTGTGGCAATGAACCAATGTAGGACACCAAAGAAATTGTTCAGTAAATAGCAGGGCTGCTTTTAATGTATAATAACACAAATTCAGCCCCTTGGAGGCTCACAGGTTTCTGGGTCACTGCTCTGGTAAAGGATCACAGTGGATAAAAGGGACTTGTAACTGTGGATGTTTTGAAGAGGTGAGGTGACGAGAGGGCTGCAGCAGCTCTGCTGTGAGGACAGGCTGAGAGTTGGGGCTCTGCAGCCTGGAGAAGAAAAGGCTTCCAGGAGACCTTACAGTAGCCTTCCAGAATCTGAAGGGGGCTACAGGAAGGCTGGGGAGGGACTATTGACAAGGGCTTAGAATGGCAGGACAAGGGGAATGGGTTTGAAGTGACAGAGGGGAGATTGAAAGTGGATGTTAGGAGGAAGTTGTTTGCAGTGAGGGTGGTGAGACACTGGCACAGGTCGCCCAGGAAGGTCTTCTGTGCTCCACAACCTCCCTGGAGGTGTTCAAGGCCAGGTTGGATGAGTCCTTGAGTGACCTGTTCTAGTGGGAGGTGTCCCTGCCTACGGCAGGGGGTTGGAACTAGATGGTCTTTGAGGTCCCTTCCAACCTCACCATTCTATGATTCTATGTTATTGTCCTTAAACGTCCTACATTAAAGAAATTGACTTCTTTGGATTTTCCACTGCCCTGCTGCTTGTGTGGCAAGTTCAGAGATGCAGCTGTTAAAAATTAAGCAAATAAATTCTGTGTATTTGCTGGGCCAGTTGCTCCTCACACACAATGAGCTGCAACTCACTGCACAAGCACAACTCCTCTGAGACTGTCCCAGGTTTTGACAAGCAAAATGTACCAGCAGCAACCCTACCTCCTGTGCAGCCCTGCCCCTGCAGAAGTAACTGTTCCTCCACGGACTCTGGACTTATAAATCATGGAGTTTATTTCTCCATTGCAGGAATGTACTGCAGATTTATAAAACATTTAAGACCCAGCAGTTAATGTTTCATCTGCTCATGAATCTCCTGGGGGGACCAAACTATTGTTTAATCTTCTACAAAAATAACCATGATTTATACAAAAGTTGTGTAAAACATTTTTCTTTTATTAGCGATACCACTGCATGTCAAAACCAGAACCTAGATTTATCGACCCATCTAATCCATAATGTGGTGTGCATTGAGGGATTAAAAAAAAAAATAAACAGTGCTTCTGTTGAGTGAAGATCTACAGACAGATGGCTTAATTTTGGAGGTGATTCAGATTTAGATCAACATCCAGCAGCCATACAAGTTAATGGAGCCCTGACTGTGCTGAAGCTCTGAAGCATTCACTGCCTTTCATGTGGCTTTGCAAGTCCAAATGAAATGGGGTGGTGGGGCTGTGGAAAATGGTGGTGTTTGCCCTGTCTGGCTGCTAGAGTGCTGCTGGGACTTCCTTGGACAACTTAGGTAGGATGTCCTAAATTGGGTACACTCAAACTAGCAGCTTTTGGAAACTTGCTTTAGAAAAGCATGATTTGCTGGCAGGTCATATTGCCAAACTAGAGCAAGAAGTTCCAAAAAGGACAATGAGAAGTGGGTGACCAAAGGGTATGAGCATTATCAGCTCTCACAGGCCATGTTTCCCCAAAGTTACAGGAGGAAACCTTTCTCCCCAGCCTGCAGACTGAAGGCAACAAGTCCCTCTGCATCAGCACTGTGCCCAGCCATTCTCAGGCCAAGCAGAGACCTTGGGGTCACCCCACACCTGGAGCCACCCCAGCCTTACCAGCAGGACAGGACCCAGGCCCCAGCCTGAGCTCAGCCAGCTCTGCACAGCTCATGGGAGTGAGAAATAACAGGGGAAAAAAATCAGGGTTCACCTTCCACAGCTCAGATGGCACATATGAGCAGGCATGGAGGTGACAAAGATTTGTATTTAGCCACTTCTCCAGGGGCACGTTAAAGAGGGAAGTGTGTTTATTATTCCCCATCAGAAACAAAAATGGGACTCAGGGGCTGAGGTTGAAAGTGCACATCAATAATTCAGTGCAGAATATATTATAGGGATATGTGTAATTATCAAAAGCAAAACAAAGAAATGAAGAAAAAGTCACTGCAGGTCTCCAATTCCATTGGTCAGAAACTGTTTTTCTTTCTGTTCTCTACATTTTCTGTTTGTACAACAGAAGGAAAGCCTTTGGTTAGCAGCTCTGCACTTAATGTTGCAAGCCCACCAGAGAACCTTCAACTTTGCTGTACAGAGAAGGTGAGCAGAGTGGAAAAGTAAATTACACCAAGCTGGAAACTATTTTCTGTAAGAACAAAAAGCTCAGTGCATAGTCCCAGGATGATTTTAACAAGTACTGATATGCAATAAATAAACTAAAACTTCAGAAGGTTGGCAATCTGCAGAGGAAGCCAGAACTTGCCTAATGGGGACTGTGTAACAAGCACAGGATTGTAAACTGAAGATTTTGGCCTTTCTGATCACACTGAGTGGGAAAAAAAAAAAAAGCTTTGTTGCCTCTTACATGTTAGTACAGGGAAGAGAGAGTTGTGGTTCCAAAGCAAAGCTCTTACCTGAGTGAAACTTACACACCAGGGTCCTGTCTGATTGAAATTCATTTCCCTCCCCATCCAAGAGCAATGCTGATTCCTAGAACAAGCCAGAGCACCTCAAATGGCAAAATTCAAAACCAGTGAGTGCAATTCTCATCAAGAAGGGTAAAGATCAGCCTTTCATTTCAAACCTCCTTTCATCAGCGCTACCAAGGCTGCACCATCTGGAGAGTGGCCTGAGAAGAGGAAGGATGAATTTATGAGAAGAGGAGAAAGAAGAGAAAGTCTACTGCCTTACCTGATGTAACTTGCCTATAGCAGCTGCTAGCAGCAGAGGGATGGGCTGCAGTTTGTGAAAGACATCCTTCTGCTTTGCTTTTCCTTGGTAGGAAAGAAAGATTGGCGCTGCCAAAGCCACCAGCACATCAGGCTTCCATCAGACTCACTCCGTGAGTTCACCTGCTGCAACAGTCTCTGAAAACAAGAACCCAAAGCCACCATGCATATTGAAAAAAAAATTAAAAATCTCTTTAATGCTGACCCTACTTTGCTCTTCATGGCAGGATCTAAAGTGAGAATTCTCTTTCCTTCTCCTTTTCTTTTTCACCCTACAACTTTGAGACTCCTGTTAGCTATTGATCTCGTGCCCTCCTTTGCTGACGGAATTCATTAGTTAGGCTTTATTTTACTGTAATTCTTGGCACATCTCCTTACTGAAACTCTCAGCTGCCAAATGAGGTAAAAACAGCTATAAAAATGTTCATTCAGTGTATATTAAAAAAAATCACTCTGGCATTAAATCACTGTCTTGGTTATGGTTTCTTTTGTCATCTAAATGGCTCTTATGGCCAAACCACAAATCTTAGCAGCAGAAGAGTAATGTGGAAAGAGCTGCCTTGTCCCTAGCCTTAATGCAGGTCTGTAGGATACCTCCACTCGCAGAAATGCTGGAGTTGCTCAGCAGAACTGCCCAAAATCTCAGGAACAGAAGCAGTGTAAGGACAGTTTTCTTCCCCAAAGGTGAGGGTGACCTTTCTTTAGAGAACAAACCATAATATTAGGCATAAGGGATACAAACTGCAGAAGTCACATCCTCAGCAGTTTTTCTTTGGTGGTTTTTTGTTGTGGGTTTTTTGTTGTTGAGGTATTTTTGGGTTGGTTGGTTTTGTTGGTTGGTTGGTTGGTTGGTTTTTTAATCAGGACAGGTGAAAAGAAATGCAGACATACTCAAGAGGTGTAAAGAAGGAAAAGATTGGTGTAAAACTCATCACTCTTCCATTGAACTTGCTCTCATGGTTCTCAGGGTGCTTCGGACAAAAAATACTGGATCCTTCTTTTTAATCCCATTTTGAAAACTGATGCAGGTAAAGTGTTAAAGGTTTGAAGTTTCAGGCCTGCACAGGAAATTTCTTTAGAAAGCAGTATGGTTCTAAGCAAGTCTCCTTTTCCCATGTGTAAAAGTTTGGTTGGGCTACATTTCCATCCCTGTTCTACTAACTCCCAGGGCAGGGAGCTGTCTGCCCAGCCCACCATGCTGGGTAAGCCTTATCAGAGAGCTGGCACTGCACAGCCTCTTCTGCAGAACACCAGTTTCCGTTTGTAGCTAGTCTGAAATGACCTGGAAATGTTCTATCACAGTGGAAAAGATACCAGTTTATAGTTCAGTTGTCTAAAAAGAGAAAAGAAAAGAGTAGAAAAGAGAAGAAAAGAGAAAAGAAGAAAAGGAAAAAGAAGG